>CM075309.1:4408768-4441296 GCA_037672795.1 Lagerstroemia speciosa | reverse complement strand
AGGGTTTTTGAAACTCTTATTTATATGATTCAATTAATTAATAGCTAATTGGTTTATGTCAAGATCAATCGTTGATCTTAATTCAAAATCCCAAATATATATGAGATATATATACCGAAAATGGTTTTTCGGATCAATTGAAATTTTTCGATCACAACATGCTTGGACTGTATTGCAATTTTATAACAATGTACTTAAATTTCTTATGCTTATATGACATGCAATGAAGGGTGATTATGGACTAGATTCATGTGATGAATGGATGAATGAATGAATGAATATTTTTGGGAAAAATAGGGCCTGCGTACCCCTGCCTTGTCTCAATTTTACTCCATGGATGTATTTCTCTTCTCCCTCCCAATGTACCTCCCCCCAACTGCTGATTGGGGTTTCTTCATAATTGTTATGTAATTATAGAATAGTTCTATAAGATCTAGGAGAAGGAGATACAGGTACCCGGAGTTGCAAGACAAAGTCCATGGAGATGGTTTACTTGAAGGCAATGCAGGCTCCAAGTGGCGAGCCATACTGATGGGCTATATAGATTAGGATGAATTTTAGTGACGCACCCTATGGCTCGGGTGAATCACTCATAGGAATGTCCATAATCATCCTTATTTTATGCTTTTTATTATTATATTATGCATGTGATGTCGATTATATAATAATTACACAAAGACCCTCCGAAAATATTAATTGAAATGGCTACGTATTAAGAACACCAGTCATGCCTTCCATCATTATGAGATGCAGAGTGTGTCAACGAGCGTGGTGGGTTTGTTGTGTACACACAAAGACAGACGTCACGTGAGTTGGTACGATGCTCCCTCATCAATATATGTGATATATAAATACTATACACCTAAACGTCGCTACCTTGTTGAGCTACACTCAAGGGTGGTTTCATTTTCGTGTAGGTATATGAATGGTGGGTTAACTTAACTAAGATTTTATGGTTTGTTGTGCACACACAAGGCCATACTAATCTTAGAGGCAAAATGAAATGGAAGTTACATAAGATGTAATTGGTTAAGAGTTACCTACCCACGGACTTATCGAGATTTGTCGTGTTACATGCGAGACCTCGGTAAGATAACTGGGATTCCATTTTACCACTAGGAGACCTTTCAACGGGGTCTCCCGTCTTCCTTATGGAGGGCAATGGAATTCGCAAAATTTAGTGGGAGTCGTGATTTATTCAAAAAGACCTCGATAATCATGCATCATATTTCATGAAAATCTGCTCATGCATGTTGTTCTTCTATTGTAGATATAATCTGCATCATGTCTACGTCACTGTCGCTTCGAAGCATTCTAGATGCTAACAAACTCACCGGACCGAATTACGTGGACTGGAAAATCTGAGGATCGTCCTCACTCAGGAGAAAGTCTCCTATATCCTTGATTCTTCCGATCTTGCTAAACCGGCAGAAGATGCCACACAGGAAGAGAAAGCTACTTATCAGAAGTGGCAAGATGATAGCACTCTAGTGCAGTGCATCATGCTGGCATCTATGAGTAACGAGCTGCAAAAGCAGCACGAAAAAATGGATGCCAAGTCTATTCTGGTTCGCCTAAAGAGTTGTACGGCGAACAGAGTAGAACTGCTAGATATGAGATATCTAAGCAGCTCTTCCAAGCCAGGATGGCAGAAGGTACTCCTGTTGAAACACACGTCCTTAAATTGATCAATTTGATTGATGAATTAGGGAAGTTGGGCTTCACAATGGATGAGAGTTATGTCAAGACTTAATTCTCCAATCTCTGCCACAATCATTTTCACAGTTTATCGTAAACTTCCACATGAACAAGCTGGATGTCTCGCTGCCCGAGCTCCTTAATATGCTGAAGACCGCTGAATCCCACCTTGTGAAGGATAAGGGAAAGGTCTTGTTAGTGGAAGGCGCCTCTAAGAAGAAGGCAAAGAAAACCCCTAAAAAAGGGAAATCATTTAATAAAGCTGTGAAACCCAAAACAGATCAAGAAGAAAGGAAAGGGAAAGGAGAAAGTCTCCGAAAAAGGCACCTGTTTCCATTGTGGGAAGGATGGCCATTGGAAAAGAAACTGTAAGAAATATCTTGCAGAGCTGAAGCAGAAGAAGGCTTCAGAAGCCACTTCTTCAGGTTTGTTTGTAATTGAGGTTTATATGTCATTAACAAACTCTACTTCATGGGTATTAGATACCGGATGCGGTTCTCATATCTGCAATTCGTTGCAGGGACTGAGAAGAAGTAGACGACTGGGCAAAGGGGAGTACAGCCTACGTGTTGGCAATGGCGCAAGAGTTGCAGCTTTGGCAGTAGGAACCTTTTGCTTGCATTTGCCTTCGGGAAAGACTATTGAGCTGAATAACTGTTATTACATTCCAGTTATAATAAGGAATATTATTTCTGTCCCATTGTTACTTGAACAAGGATAAGAAACAAATTTCAAGGGCAATGGTTGCTCCATTTTTCATTCTGATGAATTTTATGGAACTGGAAAAGTCACCAATGGCTTGGTATTCTTGGATGTTGATGATAATTTACTTCATATCGAATAGACAAATAAAAGGAAAAGAGATGATCTTAACTTCACCTATCTTTGGCACTTAAGGCTTGGCCATATCAATGAGAATCGGATTAACAAGTTGTACAAGGATGGGTATTTTGGCTCATACGATTATGAATCGATTCCGACTTGTGAATCTTGTCTCAAAGGAAAAATGGCTAAGTCTCCATTTACTGGACATGGAGAAAGGGCGACACAGTTGTTAGAGTTGGTTCATAGCGATGTTTGTGGACCGATGACAACTCAAGCCAGAGGTGGATATTCCTACTTCATTACATTTACAGATGATTTGTCTAGGTATGGATATGTGTATTTGATGAAATACAAATCCGAGGCCTTTGACAAGTTCAAGGAATATCGAGCTGAAGTTGAGAAACAATCTGGAAAAAGTATTAAGTCCCTTCGATCAGATCGAGGTGGCGAGTATTTGACCAGAGAGTTTTTGGATTATCTAAAAGAGAATGGAATAGTTTCTGAATGGACTCCTCCCGGCACTCCACAACATAACGGGATTGCAGAGAGGAGAAATCGCACTCTATTAGATATGATGCGATCCATGTTATGCTTCACAGATCTTCCCATTTCATTCTGGGGATATGCTTTACAAACACCATCTATCTTTTAAATAAGGTTCCCAGTAAATCTGTGTCTAGTACGCCACATGAGATATGGAAGGGTAAGAAACCAAGTCTCAAGCACCTTAAGGTGTGGGGCTGCCCATCTTATGTAAAGATACAAGATGCAGACAAACTTGGTGCGAGATCGGAAAAGTGTAGATTTGTGGGTTATCCTAAAGAAATTTAGGATATTATTTTTACTCTTCTGCTGAACAAAAGGTATTTGTTAGCAGACATGCCACATTCTTGGAGAAAGAGTTTATTCAAGATAGTGGGAGTGGAAGATTCGTGGAACTTAATGAAGTTTCCAACTCACAAACAATTTCGCATCAATCAATGGAAGAGCAACAGGTTGCTGAAGAACCAGTTCATATACCACAACCTTCTGAGTCTCCTCGAAAATCCAAAAGGGTGCGTAAAGCACCTCAAAGATTGAATCTGGCCATTGAGAATGACCTAGATTCAAGCGTCATAGATATGGATGATCCACAATCTTATGACCAAGCAGTCAAAAGTGTTGACAGTTATAAATGGCAGGATGCCATGAAATCTGAGATGGACTCAATGTACACCAACAAAGTATGGACTTTGGTGGATGTACCTAATGGATAACTCCCATTGGATGTAAATGGATCTTTAAGAGAAAGATTGGAGCAGATGGCAATGTTGAAACATACAAGGCCAGATTGGTTGCAAAAGGCTTCAAACAAAAACATGGTATTGACTATGATGAGACCTTTTCGCCAGTAGCTATGCTCAAGTCCATCAGAATTTTGCTTGCTATAGCTGCATACTACGATTATGAGATATGGCAAATGGATGTCAAAACCGCTTTCCTTAATGGAAACCTTGAGGAAGATGTCTATATGACTCAGCCAGAGGGATTCATCTCTCCTGTTGGGTCAAATAAAGTATGCAAGCTGCAAAAATCCATTTACGGATTAAAGCAAGCTTCGAGGAGCTGGAACATCCGTTTTGATGAGACAATCAAAAAGTTTGATTTTATCAAACATGAGGATGAACCTTGTATATACAAGAAGGTTAGTGGGAGCGCTATCGTCTTTCTCGTGTTGTATGTAGATGACATATTACTTATCGGGAATGACATACCGATGCTGCAATCGGTCAAGGTTTGGCTCTCCAAGAACTTCTCCATGAAGGATTTGGGAGAAGCATCCTATATATTAGGAATAAAGATCTATAGAGATAGACCTAATAGGATGCTTGGATTATCCCAATCTAGGTACATAGATACTGTGTTAAAGAGGTTTAACATGGAAGGCAGTAACGTGGTTACTTGCCTATGAGTCATGGCATCCATCTTTCCAAAAAGATGTCACCCAAGACACCTGAGGAGAGACATCAGATGAACAGAATTCCATATGCTTCTGCAGTGGGTTCTGTATGTATGTCATGCTTTGTACCAAGCCTGATGTAGCCTATGCCTTAGGGCTAACAAGCATATTTCAGGTTGATCAGGGAGAGGAACATTGGAAAGCAGTGAAAAACATTCTCAAGTACTTGAGAAGGACTAGAGATGTTTTTCTGATATATGGTGGTTCGGATTTGAAACTAGAAGGGTACACTGACTCTAGTTTTCAAACTGATCCAGATGACAGTAAATCAGTTTCAGGGTATGTGTTTACTCTGAATGGTGGTGCTGTAAGTTGGAAAAGTTCCAAACAGGCCACCACAGCTGATTCGGTGACTGAAGCAGAATACATCGCTGCAAGTGAAGCTGCGAAGGAAGGGGTGTGGATAAAGAAGTTTATCAGTGAGTTGGGAGTTGTTCCTCAAATTGCTAATCCGGTGCCCCTATATTGTGATAACACTGGGGCCGTAGCGCAAGCCAAGGAACCTAGATCCCATCACAAGTCAAAGCACATCCTCAGGAGATATCACCTGGTTCGAGAGATCGTTGGAAGAGGTGATATTAGTGTCGAACGAGTCGACACAAGGAACAACATTGCAGATCCATTCACTAAGCCTCTATCACAGCAACAGTTTGAACGTCACCTAGAAAGTATGGGTATAAGATACCGAGGTGATTGGCTTTAGTGCAAGTGGGAGATTGTTAGGAATATGCCCTAAATCCAATCACATATGATGTAATGGTTCGATCTTTATTTATGAAATATAATTTGAGGCAATTTCATTCATCATGTGCTGTGTATATTTATTGTTATGATGAAACCCATAAATTGAGGTTCATTTTAGGGCTATGATGAGATCATACTAGTGAGACCTAAAATCTTAGAAACCTTAATTTAAAAACGTTCCTAGTCATAGGGTCACTGAATAGGGGATTAGTGATCCGGTAAGACTAGTATACTCGTTACATGCTCTAAAGTAGAGGATAACTGATCTCACAGTTATTTGTGAATGGTCACTAATGTAAGAGTGTAAGTGCTCATTATGGAATGAGTTCACTGAACTGACTCGCTAGAAGAAAGCCTAATGGATTCTAAAATAAATGTCAATAGGCTAATCCTCATGTGATAGTAGGTATAAATAATCCTTAGACCTGAGATTACCATGGCATCTTATAATTGTTAAATTGAAGTTTTGGTCTATTCCTTAACATGACTCTCTGAGACATGTGTAGGGTATTCTGAACCCAATGAGACTTTTATGGAGGTGGTGAGTAATCAATAAGGAATCAGTTACTCCTAATAGGAGAGAATATCCTATGTATTCTTCTTAGTATTGACTTGAAAAATCTCTGGCCAGAGTACAATGAAAATTGGAAAGGAGTTTCCAATGTTTCATAATTGAGTCAAATACTTGAGAATTGGAAACATATGAATAAGTATTTGGGTTTGACATTTTATCTATACCCTAACTTATTCGGGATATTGTATAACTGAAGGATTTAATTATACGGTAACTAATCACCAAAGGGTGTTCGATCCTTCGATTGAAATCCTCACTATCTGGGTAGTCATGACACGTTGCTAGACGTCAATCTTGACTTGTGGGTCTATACGATTAAGAGTTAATCGAATAATTTTATTAAAGAGTTAATGAGATTATTTAGAATATAATTGGACCTGCTGCTGGCTTAGTGTGGAACCCAATGGGTCACACACAATACAGGTTTTTCTCGTAACCAAATTTAATAGTTTAAATTTTGGATCGGGCAGTTAAAATTTTCGCTAGCACGAATTAACCTATAACGGTCACAAACCTTATTGGATAAGGTTATCGCGGAACTAAATATCGGTTACACGGGCATGAAAATTTTAAACAAATACCGGTTGTATTTGAATCGGCTAACTTCTTCCGTTTCAAATCATTACGTTGGCATTGATTGAAAGTCAATCAATTCTCCTTAATATTTCATTAAATTGATGTTCGTGGCTAAAAGTCAGAAGAGGAGAAACATATAGTCTCTCGCGGTTGGTGCCGTGAGTCTACGAGCCAAAGAAAATCAAACAAGTTCCGGTGTGACCGTTCGAGAAACAGTTTCTCGATTTCTACGAGGAGGCCTGGTGTGGATACCGTGGAAGGCGTGCATTTGTGTGTCTAGTCAAAGGATCGACTCAGGAGGCTCGTGATCGGACACGGTTGTTCGTGTCATCGGCGTCGAACAGCATCAACACGAGGAATACAACACAAGGACCAAGTCAGAGTCCTTGTAGGTATAATTCTAAACACCCTCGTTAATAATAATTCCGATTCCGAATTACCTCGAAGTGATCGCTGAGATTGGGAATAAAAATTTTTTGAAAATCTAGTTTCCGCTGCGCCACGATTCCTAACACTTTTCAATTTCCATTTTTTTCCCCATGGAAAATGAAATTTACCCGAAACAAGATCAGGTCATCCTCATCCTTCCTGAGGCTAACCTGTGCCTTTTTCATCACGAGGGAGAAACTAAGATATGCATGAGAACTCGAAGATTATCAAGTCAGCAGTTCATAGATTGCATGAGTTCGTGACAATTCTTTTCATTACCTTCCCAATTGATTTTGCATCTGCTCTCTCTTTCAACTATGCAGCCCCTGCTTCAGACCCACCCGATAATAGATAATCGGTCTCGAATGTGCCGACAGCTCTTGTTGTAGAACAACTTGCCACCTTCTGGAGTTCAGGGATCACCGAGCAATCGATATTTAATCACTAGTTTAACCCAAAGAGAAAACTTAGATCTTCATCACTGTGATGGTGATAGTAGTGTTTTCGTTTGTTTTAGGGAACTGTTTGACTCATTCAGAGGTTGGTTTGATAGATAATCAATGGTATTTTTTTCTTTTACTTTCAATCACATCACCACCAGCTATAAACTCTCTCACCCTTTTCAGCACCCTCCATTAACTACTCAAAACCGACAGTCATTCTGATTTGACACCCCAAAGTCGATGACCCGAGAGTTTTACGACCATGGTTAGCTGTACTATTCCTTTCTATTCCTCAGAAAATTTTAGAATTATCAATTGGTGATCATGTTAAAGAGAGGACTATGAACTGCAGTACTACTCTCAATCTCAAGCTCAAAGCTCTTATCTCATGGAGCGACCCGACGAAATTAACGATGAATAAATACCATCATGATCCCGTATCGAAAATAAATGAGATTTTACGGACCTTATAAAGTTTAAGAACACCTTTTTTGCTCGGGTAGAGAGTCTTGTATGTAATGAATATATTACGTGACAGTACTGATATAGTGTCATGAGTCGATATGATTTAGTCATTTATATAATTTTTAAATAAAAAGTAAAATGAAAAAATAACCCTAAAAATGGTATTGGCTTGTCACATTACATTAGCACTCTCACATATTATATCATTTATATACAAAACTTTCTCCTCCTCAAGAGGTGTTTTTTCAGAGAATAAAACTGCATGAGTTGCGTCGAAAGTGAATAAGATCTCTTAAATGTGTCTTTCCATGTTGCATATAAGACACTTATCATGCTTCCTTCTTCTTCTTCTTTTTGGTGCATATAATCTAATATACAGAAATTAATGGATATTAATCTGGACTCGGATATTATCGATCCACTTAGAGGTAAAACTTTTCCGTCAAGTCTTATAAATATAAAATTTATTGGTCAACATGCCATGGAAAATATGAAAAGAGTTCTGGGAAATATAAATGAAGTGTTCAAAAGATCGAGGACTGAAAAGCAATTTTTCTCCTCCGAATTAAACTGAGAGTTGAGAGAGAGGGAGAGAAGAATCACATCCTTTCATCTCATTTCTGGCCATGGCCCACTAAGCTTGACCTGGGCGCCGTCGCACCTTCTCTATGTAACTTGCAAGGCACGGCTTCCTCTCGCTTATCCCTTCTTCCCTCCCTACATTCTCTCAAAATCGAATCTCGATTACTCTGATTGCTCGCCGGACTTGGTCCTCAGCCAGGGATTGTCGTAGGATTAAGGGGAAATTGAACCAATGATACAGATAGTTTTAGAAATATTTCAAATTAGTACGAAAAGAAATTTGTATGCCAAAATAGTATAAAACGTTTTAGAATTGTTCCTCTGTGATTCATTCCATCAAAACGGCATCAAAAATTGATAGCAAGTCGTCCTGCCGTGGCAAAATTTTTATGACGTGGACAATTATTATATTTTAATTAACATGTGCAACTCACATGACTAAAACCAGGTTTTTTTTTCCTCGTTTTCCCTTCTTTCCTTTCTCATCGTCCTATCTGTCATTTGAGAAAAATCCAAGAAATTGGAAATTTGTTTCTCCAGTGTTACAGTGTTCGAATTATTGTAGTATCGAACATCGCAGCAGTAGCTATAATTATAATGAACATTGTAGCAACAGTTTTGCACTCATATGACACCGATCTAAAACTTTTTATACTAAACTTGAACGAGCTTAAGACATTTTCTATCAATTTTTAACGAACCAGAAATTTGAATTGTCCACGTCATAAAATATTTCACCATGTAGCATGACATGTCATCATTTTTCGAAGCAATTAATGAGAATTTGATAGAATGTACCATAAAGTAATAATTCTGAAACGTTTTGCACTATTTAGGCAAAAAAAATTCTTTTTGTACCGAATTGGAATATTTCAAAAACTTTGTGTACCATTACTGCAATTTCCCGGAGGGTTCAGTACCCGGCTGCCAAGTACCAATAAACAGCGCCCCTGCGCGTCGATTTTAGGCTATAATCGCAGCACTCGAGAATTCTCTGCATCACTGCTCGACTGGGTGAAGGACTAGATAGATGATGGACAACAATGATTGGAGGCCACCCCCACCTGGCCCAGGCGGCGCCTTTGATGCTGGCGAGGCTGTGCCGGACGGTGATGATTGGAGGAAGCATTTGGACGCAGAATCAAGGCATCGGATAGTCAACAAGATGTAGGCATTCACTCTGTTCTTCTGGATTTTTTTCAGGTTGGATTGTTGCAGTAAGGATTTTGTCCCCAGCTAGGGTCTATGTATATGGTCCTAATACACCAAATAAAGAGTTTATAAGAGAATTAAGATCTTAATGCGTCAAGAACTCGGGGAGTACTGAAATATAATGGAAAAACGTCAACAGTTGCATGCAATTTCTTTTGAATTAAGTCTTGGGAGGAGGTAGGTTGAATGAGATATTTTACTGGTGTGTTCCTAAAGTGATATTTTCCTTGGTAATGCTTAAGATCCTTAATTAGGCTTAAAGCTGGCTAGTTACAATACTGTGAAATTCTTCATTTTGCTGAAGTTCTCCAGTAAACCAATTGCATATGGCTCGAATCTTGTCGGGTTAATAGACTGAAAGTTGTTTTCTTTTATGCATTTGTGGCCTGAAATCGTGGCAAATTGGATGGCTTTAGTATCATATGAAAATTTTGTTATCGTTCTTGTTGTAGCTTATTTCACTTTAGAATTTTACGATGTTTAGAACTTAGATCAGAGACTTTTACTTTCGGGACTGTGCTATGGAGAGCTGTAAGTTATGTGCAACAGGTATGAAAGTGGAGATGAATAAAGAGGAATCCATGGTTAAAATTTTCTTTTCTGAATTACTCCTTCCAGAGTTGTGATTTATGTTAATTGATAAACCCTGCTTTGGCATCGCTATAACATCCACGTATCTTTCTATATGCATGATGGATGATGGATTTTTTATAATGTCTGCTGGAAAATACATTTCTTGTTCAACCGGGATGGTTAGTAAGACTTTTGGTCTAAGTACACAAGATCTCCATTCTACTGTTTTGGACCTTGGAAAAGTTTAGAGAAATAAAATCTGTGAAAGAAATGCACTTTTCTGCAGTCTATGCGAGAAGTTCATTGATAAAGCGGTCTACAGTGGAGAGAGATGCATTTGAATGTTATTAGTTGGACCATAATGTTGTATCTAACAGGAAGATATTGCATAAGGTATTCACCTATGTAATCTTTGCTGATGTTTCCTGATATTTGATATTCATTTATCAAATTATGGTAGGCCTATATATTGGAGAAACTAAACCCCAGAAAAAATGCGCGAACTACCACACCGTTTTCAGTTTTCCTTTTATGATTATTGAACAGTTGGTAGATTTTCTGTATCATGCCTCATCCTATTGTATTAGAGTAGATCGTTGTACAAAGAAGTAAGTATAACTTATTTTTGCCTTTATTTAGTATCTTTTCTAATGCTTATTTTAAAAAAAAAAATTCATATATGTCTTTCTTCGTATTGTCTCGTGCGGAGTGGAAGATATTTTTGCCGATAACTGAACTTCTTCTGCATTTGCGGTTTTGGCAGGTTCTTTTGTGAATAAAATTTCTTTATGATTTATTTCATGCTTGATGAATTTCTCAATTTGTTGTCTGAACTTCAGAATGGAGACTTTGAAGAGACGTCTGCCCTTTTCTGGTTCAGAGGGATTGCAAGAGCTAAGGAAAATCGCAGTTCGGTTTGAGGAAAAAATTTTTGCTGATGCATCCAGCCAGGTCTGTTGGCCCATAATTTCTTCCACTAACACAGCGCTCTGTTATATTGAATTGGCAAAGTAGATATTTCTGTATTTTGTTTATTTATTTATCATTTAGAGAAATGTATCTGTTTAATGTTTATCAAAGTAACTAATATAGTGTAATCATTGTAGACAATCGAATTGCGGTTTCTTCTCATGTAAATGTAAAAATCACAGATTTGCATTTATCCTTGTACATTTGAAGCTTAATTACGTACAAGTTATGCCAAATGACATGCTTTGTTACGGACCTGCATTTATCTTTCTGTTTGCAGTCTGATTATTTGCGGAGAATATCTTTAAAGATGATGACCATGGAGTCAAAGTCTCAGAATTTGGAGGGTGATGATTGGAGGAAGCATTTGGCCGCTGAATCAAGGCATCGGATAGTCAACAAGATGTAAGCATTTACTCAGTTCTTCTGGATTTTTTTTCCTGTTGGATTGTTGCAGTAAGGATTTTGTCCCCAGCTAGGGTTTATATATATGGTCCTACCACACTAAATAAAGATCTTATAAGAGAATTAAGATTTTAATGCGTCAAGAGCTCGGGCAGGACTGAAATATAATGGAAAAATGTCAACAGTTGCCTTCAATTTCTTGTGAATTAAGTCTTGGGAGAAGGTAGATTGAATGAGATACCTTACCGGTATGTTCCTAAATTGATAGTTTCCTGGGTGATGCTATACGCTTCTTAATTAGGCTTAAAGCTGGCTAGACAGAATATTGTGAAATTCTTCATTTTGCTGAAGTTCTCAAGCAAACCAATTGTATATGGCTGGAATCTTGTAGGTTAATAGACTAAAAGTCGTTTTCTTTTATGCATCGGTGGCCTGGAATCGTGGCAAATTGGATGGCTTTAGTATCATATGAAAATTTTTGTTATCGTTCTCGTTGTAGCTTATTTCACTTTAGAATTTTATGATGTTTAGAGCTTAGATTACATACTTTTACTTTGGGGACTGTGGTATGGAGAGCTGTAAGTTACGTGCAACAGGTATTAAAGTGGAGATGAATAAAGAGGAATCCATTGTTCAAATTTTCTTTTCTGAATTACTCCTTCCAGAGTTGTGATTTATGCTAATTGATAACCCTGCTTTGGCGCCTCTCTAATATTCACGTATCTTTCTATATGCATGATGGATGATGGATTTTTTATAATGTCAGCTGGAAAATACATGTCTTGTTCATCTGTGATGGTCATTAAGACTTTTGGTCAAAGTAGACAAGATCTCCATTCTTCTGTCTTGGACCTTGGAAAAGTTTAGAGAAATAAAATCTTTGAATGAAATGCATTGTTCTGTAGTCTATGTGAGAAGTTCGGTGATGGAGTGGTCTACAGGGAGAGAGATGCATTTGAGTGTTATTAGTGGACCATAACGTTGTATCTAACAGGAAGATATTGCATAAGGTATTCACCTATGTAATCTTTGCTGATGTTTCTTGATATTTGATAGTCATTTATCAAATTATGGTAGGCCTATATATTGGAGAAACTAAACCCCAGAAAAAACGCACGAACTACCACACTGTTTTCAGTTTCCTTTTATGATTATTGAACAGTTGGTAGATTTTCTGTATCATGCCTCATCCTATTGTATTAGAGTAGATCATTGTACAAAGAAGTAAGTATAACTTATTTTTGCCTTTATTTAGTATCGTTTCTAATGCTTATTTTAAAAAAAAAAAACATATATGTCTTTCTTCGTATTGTCTCGTGCGGAGTGGAAGATATTTTTGCCGATAACTGAACTTCTTGTGCATTTGCGTATTTGGTAGGTTCTTTTGTGAATAAAATTTCTTTATGATTTATTTCATGCTTGATAAACTTCTCAGTTTGTTGTCTAAACTTTAGAATGGAGACTTTGAAGAGACATCTCCCCTTTTCTGGTCCAGAGGGATTGCAAGAGCTAAGGAAAGTCGCAATTCGGTTTGAGGAAAAAATTTTCCATGGTGCTTCCAGCCAGGTCTGTTGGCCCATAATTTCTTCCACTAACACAGCGCTCTGTTATATTAGATTGGCAAAGTAGATATTTCTGTATTTTGTTTATTTATTTATCATTTAGAGAAATGTATCTGTTTATGTTTATCAAAGTAACTAATATAGTGTAATCATTGTAGACAATCGAATTGCAGTGTCTTCTCTTGCAAATGTAAAAATCACATATTTGCATTCATCCATCCCACATTTGAAGCTTAATTACCTACAAATTATGCCAAAAGTGACATGCTTTGTTACAGACTTGCGTTCATCTTTCTGTTTTCAGCCCGATTACTTGAAGAAAATATCTTTAAAGATGCTGGCCATGGAGTCAAAGTCCCAGAATTCGGTGACCAATCCTATGCCATCCAACTCTGCGGGTAAACGACATTAAGCCTCAGCAGTCGCAATTCCACAGCTGCCTGTAGCTTGTGAAACATGACCATAAATGCTATAATTAAAATGGATGTGGTGATTGTGGGTGTGTTTTCTTCAGTGTTCCACAGCTATATATGTGGTTTGTGAAACATGACAATAAATGGTGTAAAATGTCTGTCATGATTGCATGTGATGCGTGGAGGATGTGGTGTTAGTACTATGTTATAAGACTTTGATTAATGACTTTGAGGTGTATTTTGAGTTTTCGATCTTTATTGTGTGAAAGTTATAAATCTATTTATTTCTCTTTGTTTATTTGCATTATACTAGATCCACGAACCTCATTTATCATTGAAAAATAAGATATTTTGAGTTGAATTCTCGATAATGAGATTTCTATTTCTAATCCCTTATAGAAATCGATAGACATTTAACACATTTCACCTAACACATGTACCCCCGCGCCCAGCACCTCTCCAAATTCTCTCAAATTCGAATCTTCATCGCTCTATTTGCTCACCAGACTTCATCCTCGATGATTGAGGGTTACGATTGGAGGAAGCATCTATCTTCCCATGGAATGGAGGCATCGGACAGTTAACAAGGTGTAAGCGTTTACTGGGTTCTTATGGATTTTCATCGGGTTGGATTGTGCAGTAACGTTTTTGTCCCCATCTAGGATTTATGGATATGGATATGGTCTTAACACACCAAATAGAGATTTTATACGGAGAAATGAACTGGTGCAAATTATATGTTTGGAAAATCTTAAGTGCGTCGAGAACTCGGGCAGTACTAAAATATAATGGAAAAATGTTGATAGTTTCCTGTAATTTCTTGTGAATTAAGTCCTTTGGAGGACACATTTCGAATGAGGCATTTTAGACTCCATGTTCCTAAACTTGTTTACCTGGGTAATGCGATAAGCTGCTCAATTAAGCCCCGGGAGAACATATTTTGAATGACGTATTTCTAATACGTAATTCCATTGAATTCTAGCCTTCAGTATCTCGATCTCACTTCTATTTGATATTGCTTCTAATGCTGAAATATAGAGGGTTACCTTTCCGTCTATTCTCTTATGTGGAAGAATGAACATATTTTTCCTAATTCTTGAACTTCCGTCTGTGCTTGTGTGTTTGATGGGTTCATTGCGCCGATAATCTCTTTATGTTTTTATATATCATGCTTCATAAAATTCTCAATTTACTGTCTAAAATTTAGAATGCAGGCTTTGAATGGATGTCGTCGGTTTTCTGGTATGTTGGAGCTATGGTAAACTGCAGCTCAGATGGAGGAAGAAAGCCTCCATGGTTCGTCAACTCAGGTCCGTTGGCTTATAATTCCTTTTCACTAACACAAGCAGTCTGTAATATAAGATTGGCGGAGTAGATGCATTCGTATTGTATTTATTATAATTTAGAGAATTCGTGCTCTTATTGTTATGGAGGTAAATTAATGACGCAACCACGCAGAAGATAGATGATCAAATTTCAGTCTTTTTCCTAATGTATGTTGGAAAAATGGCATTGAATTGAATGAGAAATTGTTCTCATGGATTGAAAATTACATTTGGGCCTAAATCCAATTGAATGAGAAATTGAAGGAATTGAAATGGGTTTAAGTCCATGGACTTATTGGTTATGGGTTGGGTTTATAAAAAAACCCATGAAGAGGCCCAGGCCTATAAGGGCCCATAGGGCCCAATGAGCCCACATAGGGAAATGCAGAAACTCAATCCCACATCGGTTAGGGATAAGAATTTCAAAGGGTTTATAAGCTAAGAGTAGTCTTACAATAAGTAACTACTTCAGCTACAATAAACGGCTTTCTCGCGGCTCCCGCCTATGGCCGGAGGTGCCGGCCTAATTTTGCCATTTCTGGCATTTTTTTTTCCTTCAATAAATTTGCCTCGGATTCCCGACTCTTCGGATTCCGGGCGGTTTAGGGTCTTAAAGGTCGTATTAAGGGACGGCATTAAGGGGCCGACCTTAATAGGGGCACTGAATGACCGGTTCACTCGGATTAATGGCCGGTTCGATGCAATTAAGGGCTCTTAACGTCCGGTTTAGCCCTTTTAATGTCCGGTTCAATGCATTTACGGCCGGTTCGGGCATTCAATTGTCCGGTTCTCTGCCATTTAAGCCACCAGCCCTCCACCAGCCTATAAATAGAGGCCCCCTCCATAGGTTTTAGACACACCTTCACAGCTCTCGAGCTCTCACTCTTCTCCCTCTCTGCATCTGCATAGTTTTCGGTGGTTTCCAGCTTCGAGTTCCGGTTCGCCTCCAGTTGCGGGTCTCGTGCAACCTCCAGCTCAGAGTCGTTGTATCCTGGGAGATTGAAGTCCACGCTACCTCGGCACGACCAGAGGGGACGAATCAGTCTTAAGGATACTGTGATCGCCACAGGCCTCGACTCAATCAGTAAAAGTTTTTCATTTTAAGTTTGTTATTTCGTTTTGTGTTATTCGATTATTTATATTTCATATATTTGGTCGAATTATCTTCTTCTACTCCATTTCCCGGTAAGTCTTTCTTGCTCAATTTGTGCCTATAGAAAGAATTTGTGAAATATCAATTTTATAATATTAATTTTCTTCAATTGTAGCCATTGAGATTATTGGAATTTTTATATTATTCCATTACAAACTTAAGACTGATTCTGATTTGTCTCTTATCTCAGATGGCTACTGAAAACAATCCGGCTTTTGTTGCTGATGCTGCCACTGTGGCTAGGGGCTCTGGTGCCCCAGTCACACCGGGCTCGGGATCTATCCCAGCCATGCCTCTTGGAGGCACAGGCTCCGTGCCTACTGGCTCGGTGCCTACTGTGGTTCCTGTCAACCACAGTGAAAAACCTGAGAAGTTCAATGGGTTGAACTTCAAAAGGTGGCAGCAGAAGATGCTCTTCTACTTGACCACACTGAACCTTGCTCGGTTCTTGACTGAGGAGGCCCCAAGCTTCCTGAAGGACAATCGGATGTCCAGGCAGCTCAAGCTGTTGATGCCTGGCACCACTCTGACTTCTGTGCAGAAATTACGTTCTGAACGGGCTGCACGATTCGCTGTACAATGTGTATTGTACACTGAAGACGGCGAAAACACTGTGGGATTCCCTGGACCGCAAATATAGGACAGAGGATGCCGGCACAAAGAAGTTTGTCGTCGGACGGTTCCTCGACTATAAAATGGTGGATTCCAAGACGGTGATCAGTCAAGTGCAAGAGATTCAGGTAATCTTGCATGAAATTCATGCTGAAGGGATGGTTCTGAGTGAAACCTTTCAGGTGGCTGCAATAATTGAAAAGCTACCACCGGCATGGAAGGACTTCAAGAACTATCTGAAGCACAAGCGAAAGGAAATGTCACTTGAAGACCTCATCGTTAGACTTCGAATTGAAGAAGACAACAGGGGGTCCGAGAAGAACATTCCTGTTGCAGGTGCTGCGAAGGCCAACGTGGTCGAGCATGGGCAAAAGCCCAAAAAGAACAAGGCCAAGACTGGGCCCAAAGTGGCTGGGCCCAAAGGTGGAGTTTCCAAGCCGAAATTCCAAGGAAAGTGTTTCAACTGTGGCAAGAAGGGCCACAGGTCTACTGATTGCCGGCTTCCAAAGAAGAAGAAGCCCGAGGCCAATGTGGTTGATGCGATATCCCAAGATGTTTCCGACATCAACCTTTCTGCTGTGGTCTCTGAAGTGAACCTGGTGGGGTCAAATCCGAAGGAATGGTGGATTGACACTGGAGCCACCCGGCACATTTGCTCCAACAGAGATCTCTTCACAAGCTTTGAGCCGGTTAGTGGAGAGAACTTACATGGGGAACTCTGCCTCGTCAGAAGTTGAAGGCAAAGGCAAAGTGGTGCTGAAAATGACCTCCGGGAAGATGCTGACTCTCAACAACGTGCTATACGTGCCAGAGATCCGGAAGAATCTGGTTTCCGGTTCCTTGCTGAGTAAACATGGGTTTCGTATAGTATTTGAGTCAGATAAAGTTATAATAACGAAATCCGGTATGTATGTTGGAAAGGGGTACGAATGTAATGGGCTTTTTAAGCTCAATGTACTGACGATTATCAATAAAGATAAAGCCTCTTCCTCTTATTTGATTGAGTCTTCCAGTTTATGGCATGGTAGACTAGGACATGTTAATTATGATTCAATTCGGAAACTAATTAACATGGAACACATACCGACATTCCAGATCGATTCTAAACACAAATGCAAATTTGTGTAGAAGCGAAATTAACGAGGTCATCCTTTCAAACCGTTGAAAGAAATACCGAACCACTTGACCTAATTCATAGTGATGTTTGTGACTTAAAGTCTGTACAAACAAGAGGCGGTAATAAGTATTTTATTACTTTTATCGATGATAGCACAAAGTACTGCTATGTGTATTTGCTTAAGAGCAAAGATGAAGCCTTAGAAAAATTTATTCTCTATAAGAATGAAATTGAGAATCAACTCAATAAGAGAATAAAAAGACTAAGAAGTGATAGAGGCGGTGAATATGAAGCACCATTCGGTGACTTTTGTGCACAACATGGAATAGTCCATGAAGTAACTGCGCCCTACTCACCTCAGTCAAACGGTGTTGCTGAACGAAAAATCGCACATTGAAAGAAATGATGAACGCGATACTTCTGAGTTCAGGGTTACCCCAGAACATGTGGGGGGAAGCTATTTTGACAAGCAATTACCTTTTAAATAAGGTACCTCGAAAGAAAGAGGAAAAGACGCCATATGAACTATGGCATGGTAGGAGACCATCCTACAAACACTTACGAGTGTGGGGGTGTCTTGCAAAAGTAGCAATACCAACACCGAAAAAGGTAAAAATAGGTCCTAAAACAGTGGACTGTGTTTTCATAGGCTATGCACATAACAGTAATGCATATCGATTCCTTGTGTATGAATCAAAAATTCATGATATACACAAGAATACGATAATGGAATCGAGAAATGCATCATTTTTTGAAGATGTATTTCCGTATAGATCCAGCGAAGGATCTAGTTCGTCGAAACGAACCGCCGAAGCTATGAATTATAAAAGTCATGAATCAGATCAAGGTTCTGATCATGAATTTGAGCCTAGACGTAGTAAAAGGGCGAGAGTGGAAAAATCATTTGGAGATGATTTTATAACATATCTGTTGGAAAAAGAACCACAGACATATAAAGAAGCCGTGACTTCTTCAGAGGGACCTCTTTGGAAAGAGGCGATCAACAGTGAAATTGATTCTATTTTACAGAATCATACGTGGGAGTTAGTCGATCTTCCTCCCGGATGTAAACCTTTAGGATCTAAGTGGATCTTTAAAAGGAAAATGAGAGCAGACGGCTCCATAGATAAATACAAGGCTAGACTTGTTATCAAGGGATACAAGCAAAAGGAAGGCCTTGATTATTTTGACACTTATTCTCCTGTGACGAGAATAAATTCCATTAGGATGATACTTGCAATTGCGGCATTGCGTAATTTAGAGGTACATCAAATGGATGTGAAAACGGCATTCCTAAATGGAGATTTAGATGAAGAAATCTACATGGAACAACCCGAGGGGTTTGTGTCTCCAGGAAAGGAAAAGAGAGTATGCAAATTGGTTAAATCATTGTACGGCTTGAAGCAAGCGCCAAAACAGTGGCATGAAAAATTTGATAATACAATGATTACCAATGGCTACAAAATCAATGAGTGTGATAAATGTATTTACATAAAAGAGACGGAAAATAGTTACGTCATTTTATGTTTATATGTAGATGACATACTCATTGTTGGTAGTGATGAGAAAATTATCAAATCTACCAAGAACATGTTGAATGCAAGATTTGACATGAAAGATATGGGCCTTGCTGATGTGATTTTAGGAATTAAGATCACGAGAACATCAGAAGGACTTATCTTAAGTCAGTCACACTATGTGGACAAAATTCTTGAGAAATTTAACAAGAATGATTCTGGTGTCGCTAGAACACCATTAGATACAAGTCTCCATCTATCGAAGAATAGAGGAGAGAGTATTTCACAGGTGGAATACTCAAGAGTTATTGGTAGCTTGATGTATCTAATGAGTTGTACTAGACCAGATATAGCCTACACGGTTAGTAGGCTAAGTAGATATACGAGTAACCCGAGTGCCGACCATTGGAAGGCAATTGTGAGGGTATTACGGTACCTAAGATATACTCGGGATTATGGGCTGCACTATACCAGATATCCAGCCGTACTTGAAGGGTACAGTGATGCAAACTGGATATCTGATATAAAAGACTCGAAATCTACAAGTGGATATGTATTCACATTAGCGGGAGCAGCCGTGTCATGGAAATCCTCAAAACAAACAGTGATAGCCCGATCCACAATGGAATCTGAGTTTATAGCCTTAGATAAGTGTGGAGAAGAGGCTGAATGGCTACGCCATTTTCTTGAGGATATCCCAGAATGGGAAAAACCGGTGCCACCAATATGTATACATTGTGACAGTCAGTCTGCCATTGGAAGGGCACAAAGTCAAATGTATAATGGTAAGTCTAGACATATACGTCGTAGACACAATACCATTAAACAGTTACTCTCAACTGGAATTATCACAATTGACTATGTGAAGTCAAAAGATAATTTAGCGGATCCGCTAACCAAAGGGTTAAACAGAGAACTAGTTGAGAAAATGTCGAAAGGAATGGGACTGAAGCCCATGAAAGAAAAGGTTTTATGAAGGAAAACCCTACCTTGTTGACTGGAGATCCCAAGATCTAGGTTCAAAGGGACAACCTACTCATAAGACCTGATGAGGTCACTGTGGGGGAATTATTCCTCAACCCGTTCCTTTATAAGAAACAGTGATATTATCATGTTGAGGTTAGCATTTAGATGCTTTAATGATTTATAAAAGAGTAGGCAGAATACTCTTGAGATTATAAATCACCTATGTGAGAGAGAAGTGGGGCCGCTTCAAAGGAGAATAAAGGGCTTGATTCTTTAGAAACTCTCACAGAACCAGGACGGTGTTCATGGCCAAACGAACACAACCGTGAGAACGGAACAGAAGTGTTGTGAACTCCTGTGTGAGGTATATGATCCTTTACACAAGAAAGCGGGACAGTTCAAGGACATCATGTCTACTGGACAGCTAGTAAAGTAAGTGTACCTTTACAAGGGAAGGTTCAAAGGGTTACCCTACCTATCCTATGCAGGATTCACTTGTTGGAAACCACCACAGAGTCAAAATAAAACAATTTTCATTCATGTGGGGGATTGTTGGAAAAATGGCATTGAATTGAATGAGAAATTGTTCTCATGGATTGAAAATTACATTTGGGCCTAAATCCAATTGAATGAGAAATTGAAGGAATTGAAATGGGTTTAAGTCCATGGACTTATTGGTTATGGGTTGGGTTTATAAAAAAACCCATGAAGAGGCCCAGGCCTATAAGGGCCCATAGGGCCCAATGAGCCCACATAGGGAAATGCAGAAACTCAATCCCACATCGGTTAGGGATAAGAATTTCAAAGGGTTTATAAGTTAAGAGTAGTCTTACAATAAGTAACTACTTCAGCTACAATAAACGGCTTTCTCGCGGCTCCCGCCTATGGCAGGAGGTGCCGGCCTAATTTTGCCATTTCTGGCATTTTTTTTTTCCTTCAATAAATTTGCCTCGGATTCCCGACTCTTCGGATTCCGGGCGGTTTAGGATCTTAAAGGTCGTATTAAGGGACGGCATTAAGGGGCCGACCTTAATAGGGGCACTGAATGACCGGTTCACTCGGATTAATGGCCGGTTCGATGCAATTAAGGGCTCTTAACGTCCGGTTTAGCCCTTTTAATGTCCGGTTCAATGCATTTACGGCCGGTTCGGGCATTCAATTGTCCGGTTCTCTGCCATTTAAGCCACCAGCCCTCCACCAGCCTATAAATAGAGGCCCCCTCCATAGGTTTTAGACACACATTCACAGCTCTCGAGCTCTCACTCTTCTCCCTCTCTGCATCTGCATAGTTTTCGGTGGTTTCCAGCTTCGAGTTCCGGTTCGCCTCCAGTTGCGGGTCTCGTGCAACCTCCAGCTCAGAGTCGTTGTATCCTGGGAGATTGAAGTCCACGCTACCTCGGCACAACCAGAGGGGACGAATCAGTCTTAAGGATACTGTGATCGCCACAGGCCTCGACTCAATCAGTAAAAGTTTTTCATTTTAAGTTTGTTATTTCGTTTTGTGTTATTCGATTATTTATATTTCATATATTTGGTCGAATTATCTTCTTCTACTCCATTTCCCGGTAAGTCTTTCTTGCTCAATTTGTGCCTATAGAAAGAATTTGTGAAATATCAATTTTATAATATTAATTTTCTTCAATTGTAGCCATTGAGATTATTGGAATTTTTATATTATTCCATTACAATGTAAATGTACAATCACAGATCTGCATCTGTCATTGCACGTTTGAAGCTTATTTACGTGTAGATCATGCCAAAAACCACATGCATTGTCGCGGAGTTGCATTGTCTTTCTGTTTTTCCAGTCCGATTATGGGCGGAGGGTACCTTCAAAGCTGCTGGCCGAGAAGCCAAGGTCTCGAAAATTGAAAGCCGAAGTCTACTCCATCCAACTCTGTGGATCCTGGTACGAGTTGGAGACCTTCTTCATAAGCTCTGGTGCTTTGGTTGTGAAGAGGACTTTTCAATTTCCATTTTCTTTTCCCGTGGAAAATGAAACTTACCCGAAACAAGATCAGGCCATCCTTTCAGAGGCTAGCCCGTGCTTTTTTCACTGTGAGGAGAAACTAAGACGTGCACGAGAACTCGAAGATAATCAAGTCGGCAGTTCATAGATCGCATGTGTTCGTGACAGTGTTAACCATTCCTTTTCACTAGCTTCCTAATTGATTTTGCATCTGCTCTCTCTTTCAAGGTATGCAGCCCCAACTTCAAACCCACCTGATAATGGATAATCGATCTCCAATGCGCCAACAGCTCTGGTTGCAGAATAGGTAGATCAACTTGTCACCTTCTGGAGTTGAGGGATCACCAATCAATTGATATTTAATCACTAGTTTGACCCAAAGAGAGAACTTAGATGTTCATCATTGTGATGGTGATAGCAATGCTTTCGTTTGTTTTAGGGGAATGTTTGACTCATTCAGAGGTTTGATCGATAATCAATGGCATTTTTTATTTTTATTTTTCAATCACATCAGTGCAAGGTTATAGACTCTCACTCTTTCTAGCACCCTCCATTAACTGCTCAAAATGGGCAGCCATTCTGATTTGACACCCCAAGTCGATGACCCAAGAGTTTTACGACCAAGGTTGGCCGTACTATTCCTTTCTATTCCTTAGAGAACTTTAGAATTCTCAATTGATGATCATGTTAAGGGAATACTATGAACTGTAGTGCTGCTGTCAATCTCAAGCTCAGAGCTCTCATCTCATGGACCGACCGGACGAAATTGATGATGGATACCATCATGATCCCATGTTGAAAATAGATGAGATTTTAGGGACATTATAAAGTTTAAGAAGACCTTGGCTCCTCGAGGAGAGAGTCTTGTATATAACGAATATATTATGTGACAGTACTGATATAGTATCACAAGTCAACATGATTTAATTATTTAGAAGATTTCTTTAGCAAAATATAAAATGAAAAACCAACCCTAAAAATATTATTGACTTGTCACATCATATCAACATTGTCACATATTGTATCAGTTACATACAAGATTTTTAAAGAATAAAACTGTATAAGTTACGTTGAAGTGAAGATCTCTTAGATATGTCTTTTCATGTTGGATATAACACACTTATCATGCTACCTTCTTTTTTCTAGGTACATGTAACCTATTATCTAGAAGTTCGATGGACTTTAATCTAGACTTGGATATTGTCGATCCATTTAAAGGTAAAACTTTTCTATCAAACCTTACGGATATAAAATTATTTGGAAAATATGAAAAAAGTTATGGGAAAATATAAATAAAGTGTTCAAAAAGTTGAGGACTGAAATGCAAATTTTTATTCTCCGAATTTAACTTACAGCTGAGATAGACAGAAAGAAGATCGACATTCGTTCATCTCATTTGTGGCCATGGCCCAATCAGCTTGACTTGCGTGCCGTCGCACCTTCTCTATATAACCCGCCAGTCTCGTCTTTCTTTCTCTCATCTCTGTTTCCCTCCCCCAAATTCTCTCAAAATCGAATCTTGAGTGCTCCGATTGCTCACCGGACTTGGTCCTCAGCCAGGGATTGTCGTAGGATTCAGTACCCTGCTACCAATACGTGGTCTTGATATGAAATAGTACTTCTGCCCCGTCGTGTAGGCCTATAATCGCAGCACTCAAGAAATTCTCTGCATCGCTGCTCGACTGGGTTGAGGAACTAGATAGATGATGGACAACAATAATTGGAGGCCGCCCCCACCTGGCCCAGGTGGCGGCGTTGCGGGCGGCGAGGCTGTGCCGGACGGTGACGATTGGAGGAAGCATTGGCCGCAGAATCAAGGCATCGGATAGTCAACAAGATGTAAGCATTCACTCTTTTCTTCTGGATTTTTTTCAGGTTGGATTGTTGCAGTAAGGATTTTGTCCCCAGCTAGGGTTTATATATACGGTCCTGATACACCAAATAAAGAGTTTATAAGAGAATTAAGATCTTAACGCGTTAAGAACTGGGGGAGTACTGAAATATAATAGAAAAACGTCAGCAGCTGCCTGCAATTTCTGGTGAATTAAGTCTTGGGAGGAGGCAGATTGAATGAGATATTTTATGGGTACGTTCCTAAACTGATATTTCCTGGGTAATGCTATAAGCACCTTAATTAGGCTAAAAGCTGGCTAGATAGAATGCTGTGAAATTCTTCATTTTGCTGAAGTTCTCCAGTAAAGCAATTGTATATGGCTCGAATCTTGTATGGTTAATAGACTAGAAGTCGTTTTCTTTTATGCATTTGGGGCCTGAAATCGTGGAAAATTGGATGGCTTCAGTATCGTATGAAGATTTTTGTTACTGTTCCTGTTGTAGCTTATTTCACTTTAGAACTTAGATTAGATACTTAATCTGGGGACTGTGGTATGGGAAGCTGTAAGTTACGTGCAACAGGTATTAAAGTGGAGATGAATAAAGAGGAATACATGGTTCAAATTTTCTTTTCTGAATTACTCCTTTCAGAGTTGTGATTTATGTTAATTGATAAACCCTGCTTTGGCGCCACTATAATATCCACGTATCTTTCTATATGTATGATGGATGATGGATGATGGATTTTTTATATTGTCAATTGGAAAATACATATCTTGTTCAACTGGGATGGCTAGTAAGACTTTGGTCAAAGTATACAAGATCTCCATTCTTCTGTTTTGGACCTTGGAAAAGTTTAGAGAAATAAAATCTTTGAAAGAAATGCAATATTCTGCAGTCTATGTGAGAAGTTCAGTGATGGAGTGGTCTAAAGGGAGAGAGATGCATTTGAATGTTATTAGTTGGACCATAATGTTGTATCTAATAGGAGGATATTACATAAGGTATTACCTATGTAGATGTTTCTTGATACTTGATATTGACTTATCAAATTATGGTAGTCCTGTACATTGGAGAAACTAAACCCTGGCAAAAACTCAGAAACTACCACACCGTTATCAGTTTTCCCTTTATGATTATTGAACAGTTGGTAGATTTTCTGTTGCATGCCTCATTCTATTGTATTTGAGGCCCTTAGATTTTTATTACAATCTTACTGGGTGGAAAGCTGCTTGTCACCGACTTCAGTTCATGTCTTGGATATTTCCCATACTAAACAATGGGAAAAACTTCAATCTGTACATGAAGGGATAGCTCCTAACTAAACTTGTTATATCTTCTAGATAATGCTACTTTTCGGGGAAAAAAATCACGTTTTCTGATATGTAAGTTTGTGCTTTCTATTTCTCATAGTTCATTCGTTGAATTATTGACCTTCAATGTCTTGTTCTCACTTAGATGGAATACAATATTTAGATTGGATTGTTGTACAACTAAGTAAGTATTAAATTATTTTTGCTTTTATTTAGTATCGTTTCTAATTCGTATTTAAAAAAAAAAACATTTATGTCTTTCTTCCTATTCTCTCATGTGGAGTGGAGGATATTTTTGCTGATACTTGAACTTCTCTCTGCATTTGTGTATTTGGTAGGCTCTTTTGTGAATAAAATTTCTTTATGAATTATGTCGTGCTTGATAAATTTCTCATTTTGTTGTCTAAAATTTAGAATGGACACTTTGAAGAGACATCTCCCCTTTTCTGGTCCCGAGGGATTGCAAGAGCTAAGGAAAATTGCAGTTCGGTTTGAGGAAAAAATTTTCCATGGTGCATCCAGCCAGGTTTGTTGGCCCATGATTTCTTCCACTAGCACAACACTCTGTTGTATTAGATTGGAAAAGTAGATATTTCTGTATTTTGTTTATTTATTTGTAATTTAGAGAAATATATATGTTTAATGTTTATCAAAGGAACTAATAGTATAATCATTATAGATGATCGAATTGCAGTTTTCTCTAACTAATAGTATAATCATTATAGATGATCGAATTGCAGTTTTCTCTCATGTTAATGTAAAAATCACAGATTTCCATTTATCATTGTACATTTGAAGCTTAATTACGTACAGATAATGCCAAAAATGACATGCTTTGTTACGGACTTGCATTTATCTTTCTGTTTTCAGCCTGATTATTTGCGGAAAATATCTTTAAAGATGCTGACCATGGAGTCAAAGTCTCAGAATTCGGTGGCCAATCCTATGCCATCCAGCTCTGCAGGTAATAACATTAAGCCTCCTGATCCAGGTATAGCTAGAGATTTGCTTCATGCTTGATGCTATGAAATGTTTTGGTGCTTTGATAATGAAGAGTTCTCTTCCTTGCCCTTTTTTTGGGGGTGAAAAATGAAATCTAACTGAAGCGAGATCAAGTTGTACTTTTTAAGGCTAAGATGGGCCTCTGATAAAGTTGTATCAGCTTGATCTGAGGATGGATGAGACCATGCAGAGGCTGATCTGCTTCATTTAGGACATTGGACACTGGAGTTGGGGTGGGTCGTGGAGATTGGATTTTATATCAGCATAGCAAGCAAAGGTCTTGTTTCATTGGGGTTTGAGAAATTGTGTACCATCCTTGTTTCAGTTGGAAAATTGGAATTGGAAAGGAGCCACCTGTGCTTTTCATGAGAGAGAAACGAAGATATTTATAAGAAGTCAAAGATAATTAGTGCATATATCCACATTTTCCCACTTTGTAGAGATATGAATTACATTTTCCTTTTTTGCTTTTGGATTTTCTCATCTGTTAAATTTATTTTTTCTGTCATTACTAGTTATTGCGTTTTTAAGTTGGTACTCAGATTGCATGAGCCCATGTTATCCATGAGGAATTCCTTATATTAGCTTGCTAATTGATTTTGCCTCTGTTTTCTCTTTCAGCACAAGGTGTGCAGCCCCAACTTCAAAATCAGGGCCCTTCAATTCCTAATCAATCTCAGGGGCGCCAACAACTCATGCAGCAGACTATTCAGAATAACTTGCTACCCTCTGGAGTTCAGGGATCTGCCGGTTTAACTTCCACATTGCCCTCTGTTTCCGGCATAAGTCAAACTTCTCTGCCAACTGTTGTGAACCAGACAAACATGTCCAATGTTTCTCAGAATTCGCTTGGGAATTCAATGGGGCAGGGCTTAGCGTCCAGCATCTTTGTGAATCAAAGGCAGATACCGGGAAGACAACCGGTGGTTTCTCAGCAGCAACAGCAACAACCACCTCAGAATCAGCAGCAGTATATGTACCAGCAGCAGCAGCTGCAGGATCATATTGCGAAGCAGAAACTCCAGCAAGGGAATATCCCACACTCGATGATGGCATCTCACATGCAGCAACTGCAGCAACCGCAGCAGCAACTGCAGCAACCGCAGCAGAATATATTACAACCAAACCAAATTCAGCCTCCGCAGCAACCTGTTATGCAGTCATCCTCGGTCATGCAGACAACTATCACTGGTCTTCAACAAAATCAGCAGCCTATCCAACAGACAACACAGCCAATGCTTCAGCAACATCAGCAATCGTCAATGAGGCATCAGACTCTGCCACAACAAGCGGTTCAGCAACAGCAAACATCCCTGCAGCCGCAGCAGATGATGTCGTCTCAGCAGCAGCAGCAGCAGCAGCAGCAGCCAAATATGCAGCAAAATCAAATGATCCATCAGCAAAACAACATTGGGGACATGCAGCAGCAGCAGCACAGGATGCTAAACCAACAGAATAATCTTCAAAACCTTCAGGTGCAGCAGCCGCAGCAACAGCAGTTGTTGTCTCGGCAACACAACCTCTCAAATCTCCATCCACAACAGCTGGCTTCTCAAAATAATGTCTCTGGAATGCATCAGCAGCATCACGTGATGGGCACTCAATCTGGCAATCCTAGTATGCAAGTTGGCCAGCACTCTCTGCCCATGCTGCAACAGTCCAAAGTTTTGGTTCAGCAACAAATGCAAGGCGGGGCTTCGAGTCTGTTGCCTGGACAGCAATCTCAGCTACCACCATCACAGCAACAATTAATGTCGCAGATGCAATCGCAACCTGGACTGTTGCCACAGCAAGTGGGCTTACAGCAACAACAAGCTTCACTACAAAGAGATATGCAGCAGAGACTCCAAGCACCAGGTCCAGTGCTTCAGTCGGCACAACATGTGATGGATCAGCAAAAGCAGATCTATCAATCTCAAAGAAGCCTCGGGGAGTCATCGTCCAGTATGCCCTTCCTCTCCTTTTTTTTCTTTATTTCTTTCTGGAGTAATCTGTACAACCCATATCTCCCATTCCTACATGAAGCATGTGTTTCGTTTTTCTTTTGTAGCGCCTCTTGATTCCACTGCTCAGTCAAGCCAAGCAAATGGAGGCGACTGGCAGGAGGAGACTTATCAGAAGGTATGGCACAGGCTCAGTCTTTTCATTTGGTGCATGTTGCCTGTTATTTATGAGGAGAAGTGGCTCTGTAGGTTGCGAAATTGAGGTTTGGATGCTGGATTAGCGTTTGATTCTTGTGCTGGAATATGAAAGGATTGGGAGACTTTGAAAAAAATGTAAACATGTAGATTAGCTATTTTCTCTGGTGATTCTGGTGTAACATGCCTTTAAGCATTATTTCTTATATGTGCCAAGTTCTTTGCTATATTAATGTTGAGTATCCATCATGAAATGTTTATGCGTGATTGTCGAACAGATTGATTGTGTTCTAACCTATTTTTTCTCCACAGATAAAATCCTTGAAGGAATCGTATTGGCCAGAATTAAATGAAATGTACCAGAAAATTGCTACAAAGCTGCAGCAGGTATGGAATGTGTGTGAATTCATTCACATATTTTCATAGGCAAGGTGTAGTCCTTGGGGTTAAACTTTGATGGTTCAGCCTACATAATTCTAACAAGATATTAATTTTATTTGATGTGTTTTGTGGCATCTACTGGCAGCATGATGCTTTTCCCCAACAGCCAAAGTCAGAGCAGCTCGAAAAGCTGAAATTATTTAAAACAATGGTGGAGCGCCTTACTAATTTTCTGCAACTACCCAAGAGTGAAATACTTCCCACTGTGAAGGAAAAGCTGCCCTTGTATGAGAAGCAGATAGTGCACTTCTTAAATACCAACAGGCCCAGAAGGCAGCCAGCGCAGCTTCCACCGCATCATATAATGCAGCCTCAGCAGTCACAATCTCAGGTTGGTCAAGTCCAGTCAAATGAGAATCAAATGAATCCCCAGTTGCAGTCAACGAATCTCCAGGGTTCAGTGGCTCCCATGCAGCAGAGCAATTTGACCAGCATGCAGCATGGCTCTATGTCTTCATTTCCAGGGGTCTCAAATGCACAGCAACCTATAATGAATTCTCTGCAGCCTCATCCCAGCATGGAGTCCGGGCAAGGAAACTCCATGAATTCACTGCAGCAGGTTGCTGTGGGATCTATGCAACAGAATCCAGTTTCTGCTCCGCAGCAGGTAAATGTCAGTGCCATGACATCACAGGGCGGGCTAAATATGATGCAGTCAAACATTAATAACATTCAAGCGAATTCCAACATCGTCCCGCAGAATCTAAAACAACAACAAGAACAACAGATGCCGCAGCAGCTCAAGCAACAGTACCAACGTCAGGTGCTGATGCAGAAACAGCAGCTTATGCAGCAGCAGCAGCAATTAAGCCAACAGACTAAGCAGCAACTCCCAGCACAACTGCATCAGATGAATGAGGTGAGTGAGGTGAAAATAAGACCAATGATGGGCCTTAAACAAGGAGCCTTCCAACAACACCATCAAGCAACAGGGCAGCGGCCTGTGTATCCTCACCAACAGGTGAAACCAGGATCTTCATTTTCAATCTCTTCCCCTCAGCTTCTGCAGGCTGTGTCCCCTCAGATTCCACAGCATTCTTCCCCACAGATTGATCAGCAAAATCTGCTGACGTCTCTAACCAAAACTGGGACTCCTTTACAATCTACAAGCTCACCTTTTTTGGTTCCATCTCCTTCATCTCCTTTAGTTCCGTTACCTGTGCCTGCGGAGTCAGAGAATCAGAAGCCTGCTTCTAGCATGTCTTCCCTGTCTAATGCTGGAAATCTTGCCCATCAGCATACAACTGCTGCCCCAGCAGGGCCTCAGTCCCTTGCCATTGGAACTCCTGGAATATCAGCCTCTCCGCTTCTTGCGGAGTTCAGTGGTCCTGATGGAACTCATGGTGTAGCATCAACAGCGGTCTCTGGGAAATCAACTGTGACTGAGCAGCCAATTGAACGCTTGATTCGAGCTGTTAGTCTAGCCAATTCTTTTTAACTTATTTCTGTTTATGCTGATTTATTTCACAATTGCTAATCGATGGTTTGCTGAGTTTACTTCCATTAGGCTGTTTCCCTGCTTACGCTGAGCTCATTTTCTTTTCTGATTCTTCCTTAAGCAAAATCTAAGAGAGATGATCCTCTATTTCGTTTTAGGTGAAATCGGCATCACCTCAAGCATTAAGTGATGCAATCAATGACATCAGTTCAGTGGTTAGCATGGTTGACAGGATAGCTGGTTCTGCACCAGGAAATGGATCTAGAGCCGCTATTGGTGAGGACTTAGTGGCCATGACCAAATGCCGCACGCAGGCAAGGAATTTCATCATGCAAGATGGTCCGAGCAGTACTAGGAAGATAAGGCGCTACACTAGTGCTATGCCTTTGAATGTTGCATCTTCTGCCGGCAGTTTGAATGATAGTCTCAAGCTGTTAATGGGTGTGGAGTCATCTGACCTGCAGTCAACTGCAACCTCTAGTATCAAGAGATTGAGGACTGAGGTACCTGTGTTTGCTTTTTCTGTTTTTTCGAGTACTTCTATCTTATGGGTAAAAGAAGTTGGGATTGTTTTTATAGTTTCCCCTCTTGATTGATACCTTTAACAGCTTTGTCCACTTCAATGGTTAAGCAGGATTTTTTGAAACTGTTAGCACTGAATAAAATTATTGGTTGTGCCTCTAGTTCAGAGGAGTCCGCATTTTTTTTTTTATACTCTTTACGTATCTACTCTCAAACTCATCTTGTTTTGTATAAATAATAAACTTCAATCACATGCCACATATTTATAAGATTTTCTGTGAAAAAGCATTTTTTGGAAGCTTCTCGATATAAGATGTTTTTTGCAATGGCTCATGTTTAAAAGAAAAAGGAAATTGGAAACAATGAAGTGGCAATAAGGGGTAGTTTTTAGCTTTATATATATATATATATATATTCATTCTTAGATGAACATTATCTTAGTTTATAATAAAGAACTATGAAATGGAGTTTCTTTTGCCATTGGGGTAATTGTACTTTTGTGAGTTGGCATTCCTTCATATGCTGATCTGAACGACTTTCTATGATGTTGTGCGCCATATGGATACCTGTTAAGATTGAGGCTGATACAGGTGTGCTATACTCTACAGGTGAACCACACCCTTGTTGAAGAGATCAGGGAAATAAACCAGCGGCTAATAGACACAGTAATTGATATCAGTAATGAGGATGCTGATCCAACTGCTGCGGCTGCTGTGGCAGATGGAGGGGAGGGAGTGATTGTTAAGTGCTCTTTCAATGCTGTCTCTCTTAGCCCAGGCTTGAAGTCACAGTACGGTTCTGCACAGCTGGTGGGTTACTAAAACTCTTGGGACTGATTCATTTTGGGAGAATTCTCAAGAGTTTCTCTCATATTTTTGTCGTTTTATGCAGTCACCAATTCAACCCTTGCGGATGCTCGTCCCCTCAAACTATCCGAACTGCTCACCTGTACTGCTTGACAAGTTCCCTGTTGAAGTAAGGTTAGGAAAAAGTTTCTTCATCCTCTCGTTATATCCACATCCAACTTTGAGGTTATCTCATATTCGATATGTGTATAACTTGTTACTTTGTCTCTCTGGGCGCCAACTAAATATGCCTGCTTGTGGACATTGGGAAAATGTCAAATGTTACAGCAAAGAGTATGAAGATCTCTCTGCCAAGGCAAAGTCCAGGTTTAGCATCTCCCTCCGGGGGCTCTCGCAGCCCATGTCCCTCAAGGACATAGCAAGGACATGGGATAACTGCTCCCGTGCAGTCATTCTCGAGTATGCAGAGCAGAGCGGTGGAGGCAGCTTCAGCTCCAAGTATGGGACATGGGAGAATTGCCAAACCGCAACCTAGTGATTCGCCCTTCCGTTGCAAAGGGAGTACTTGGCAAGATGTGAATCGGAATGTTAATTCATTCTCACAAGGATCGTGTTTTATGAAGGGGTTCTTTCTGTGTGATATGTCGTAGAAAGCTTTATAGGTTGTATGCATCCTGAAGAGTATTCAGCTGTGTACTATTTGTTTGGTGTTTGCTGTGCTTTTTTCTGAAACAGAAGTTTGTTCTGCTTCCTTTTAACCTTGCGTTTCTTCGATTGCACCAGAACAGATTCTTCGTGGTCGAAAGCTCGGGGGAAGAGGGACAGCTTTGGCACAGCAGCCCCATCCTTTTGGATTCATGATTCAAGATCAGCTATGCCCGGTGTCCTGTCAACATCCGGACCGGTT
>CM075309.1:4386385-4408268 GCA_037672795.1 Lagerstroemia speciosa | reverse complement strand
GATTCTTGTGCTGGAATATGAAAGGATTGGGGGACTAAAAAAAATTGTAAACGACATGTAGATTAGCTATCTTCTCTGGTGATTCTGGTGTAACGTGCCGTCTCCGAAAAATAATAGAGATTTAAACATTTTTTCTTATATGTGCCAAGTTCTTTGCTGTATTTAATGTTGAGTACGCATCATGAATTGTTTATGCGTGATTGTCGAAAGTATTGATTGTGCTCTAACCTATTTTTTCTCCACAGATAAAATCCTTGAACGAATTGTATTTGCCAGAATTAAATGAAATATACCAGGAAATTGCTAGAAAGCTGCGGCAGGTATGGGATCTGTGTGAATTCGTTCACATATTTTCATAGGCAAGGTGTAGTCCTTGGGGTTAAACTTTGACGGCAAAGTTCAGCCTACATAATTCCAACAAGATATTAATTTTATTTGATGTGTTTGGTGGCATCCCTTGGCAGCATGATTCTTTTCCCCGACAGACAAATTCAGAGCAGCTCGAAAGGCTGAAATATTTAAAACAATGGTGGAGCGCCTTACTAATTTCCTGCAACTTCCCAAGAGTGAAATGCTTCCTGCTGTGAGGGAAAAGCTGCCGTTGTATGAGAGGCAGATAGTGAACTTCCTAAATACCAACAGGCCCAGAAGGCAGCAAGGGCAGCTTCCACCGCATCATGTAATGCAGCCTCAGCAGTAATAATTCCGCAGCTGGATGTAGCTTGTGAAACATGGCAATAAATGCTGTAAAATGCATGCGATGGTTGTGTGTGATAATTCAAGAACAGTAATGTATATGTGGCTTGTGAAACATGACAATAAATGGTGTGAAATGTCTCTCGTGATTGCATGTGATTTGTGGAGGATGCGGTCTTAGCACTGTGGTAATGCATTGACTCCTGACTTTGAGGTGTATTTTGAGTTTTCGATCTTTATTATGTGAGAATTATGTGTTTATTTATTTCTCTTTATTTATTTGTATTGTACTTAGATCGATGAACCTCATTTATCACTAAGATATTTCGAGTTTAATTCTTGACAATGAGACCTTTATTTATAATCCATTATAGAAATAAGATATTTAGCACTGGCCCGTTTCCTGGACGGTACCTCGATCATGTCTTAGGCAGAGCGCGGATTTCCTGGAGGTGTCTCGTCCGTGTCCGGTTTCATCCACCCGTGTTTGGTCCATTTGAAATGAAAACATCAATGAGTGTCGGATTATGAGAGACCTCAAATCCTCCTTACTCTCGATGGCTTGCTAAGCTTTTTTTCAGTCGAACCACTGTATCCAGCAGTCTAACGGGCCTTGACTAATCCAGCTCGAGACGGGATGGTCTACTGAGAGGTAAAGCTCTTCCAGTGTGAATTCTCTCCATTCACAAGACTCGAATCGGAGAATTTGTAAGCTTTTTGGTACATGGAAGAAGATGCAATTATTGCTTCATTAATAAAAGCAAAATTAAGTACTCTAATTCGTAGATTAGATCTCTCCAGTGGATCGTTGCTCGTCGAAGTTTCAATAAAACCGACCGGTTCAAATATGAAAACGCATTTACTAATATATTAAGTTAAGAAAATTTCTATAAATAGGAAATATATAAATTAAAAGTGGAGCAGAAAATAATTTGAGTCATAGAACTCATGTAGGAACCTTTGATATTTATTTCCGCGACAGTTCTTGTGTATATTGATAGTCATAGTTAGTGCTGGCCACGGGCCGGTTTGGGCCCGGAACCGGCCCGTTCAAAACCGGCCCGGAACCGCCATAAACCGGAACCGGCCCGGAACCGCCCTCGAACCGTGAGGGCTAAGGTTCAGGGTTGGTTCCAGCTGCCTTAGAAACCGGAACCGCCGGTTCCGAACCGAAACCTGAACCGGCCCGGAACCGGCGGTTCCAAACCGGAACCGTAGAGAAATAAAAAAAAAATTTGTCTAACCCCCAGCTGCCAGGGGTCCGAACCGCCGGTTCCAGGCCACCGGTTCCGAACCGCCCCTGAACCGTCCAAAGGAAGGTTCAGGGCTCGTTCCAGGGGGCCACGGAACCGGAACCGCCCGGTTCCTGAACCGTGGCCAGGCCTAGTCATAGTACATTATCATCGGCAAAAAAAAAAAAAGTGTTAAGTGTCGGGGATGGATTTAGAGAGATGCGGGGGACGATCTCCCTCTAAATTGAAAAAAAAAAGGTGAGATACTATAATTACTCAGCTTAATTTTGTCTAATATCTTTGAATTATCTTATTTCACTGTTCAACATAGTACTTTTCCGCGAAATTTCATCCCTCGAACGAATTTTTTGGATACGTCCACGTCTAGAACATTACACAAATTGCATATATGACGTGTAAAAACCTGCAAAGGAATTTTTAGACGAGCTGAATTCACCGTAAATTATTAGGAGAAAGTACTGATATTTCATCGTTATTTATCAAAAATAAAAGTGGAGCATCCTAATGGTTCGTGGGAAGCTAAACCGATACAGTTGTGAAATTCTAATATATCAATAGATTTGAATGAGAAGATCTAATCAATTCAATTAGAAATTAGTTGATATTGTAATGTTCTCTTTTCCGTCTATAATGTATAATATTATTCGCGTCATAAAATATTTCGCCACATAGGATGACAAGTCATCAATTGTTGATGCATTTGAAATGAAACCATCAACGAGTGTCGGATTACGAGAGACCTCAGACCTTCCTTACTCGCGATGCCTGCTAAGTTTTTTTCAGTCCAAACCACTGTTAACAAAAATACAACGGTCATTGACTAATCCAGCTCGAGCCGAGACGTCCTACTAAGGGGTAAAGTTCTCCCAGTGTGAATTATGTTTATTCACAATATTCGAACCTGGGACCTGCTAAGCCTTTTCGTACGTGGGAGAAGATGCAATTATTGCTTCATTAATAAAAGCAAAATTAAACACTCTAATTCATAGATTAGACCTCGTCCGTCCTATTATTAACAAATCAAAATCCAGCTAGTCTCGTGACTGGCTACGGACTTTGGACAATTATTGGTTCAATCAACGCTTACTTGGAAGATCAGTTAGGAATAATTTAAACGTCTGAGTGCGTACCAGACCTCCGGTTACCAACCCGCTTTCCCTTCACGGATCCATCCGTGTTTAATCTTCATCAACCGAACTCCTTGCTCCAGCCAAGTGTCGATTCCGATCCCGAAAAAGCGTGAGATGATCGATCAACTCATTAGCCGACAATCGAACCGCACAGTAGGGTTCAACCTGCTCTAATCCCCCATCCATGCCATACCTTTTCAGCTTCATTAGTTTTTGCGTTACCGTAACGTCGCCATATCCCGAACCGATCAGCGCCCTGAATTCCACTAGAGTCTGAAGCATCAGCTGAAGAGTCGTTGACGTAGAATGCCTCGGCAAATGGTGACAGTAGCCTCAGGTCGGGACACAGGAACTTGGATCATTCTTCGTTGAGGTTTCAGCAAAACCGACCGGTTCAAATATAAAAACGTATTTACTAATATATTAAGTTAAGAAAATCCCCATAAAAAAGGAAATATATAAATTAAAGCGAAGCGGAAAACAATTTGAGCGATAGAACTCATGTAGAGTATAAATTAAAATCATCTCTAAGAGATGTATTCTGCATGAATTGTATCCTCCTAAACATTAATTTAATTATTATAAAATGTGCATAATTTTATCATTTTGTGCATTTTTGTGTATTGATTTCAACAATTTAAGCTGCACTTATCCCAAAAAAAATAGTGTTAAGTGTCGGGGATGGATTTAGAGAGACATGGGGACGATGTGGCTTTTAACTCGAAAAAAATTGTAAGATACTATAGGTATTCTGCTTAATTTTAGCTAATATATTTTTAATTATCTTATTTCACCGTCACGAATTCATCGTAGTACTTTTCCATGAAATTTCATCCCTCGAACGAAGTTTCTGGATTGGGCCCAATATGCAGTCGACGGCCCAAACTCTTCCCCTCTCTGAACCATTGCGTTTTGCAACGAGCTCAGTGCGGTCCATGAAGAAGTCCGTTCCCTCCTTCCAAAGACGAACGGCGACCCCCCGGCTATAAATATACAGAGAGAAGCCGATCTAGGGGTTTTCTGTGGCTTCAGACATCCTCCTTCGCAGCTGCTGTCGACCAATCCAGCGGAGCTTGCCATGGGGAGACGTGAGTCAGTTCTTTCCCTCTATTGTGCGGCCTGTCTGCTATATTCCCCGACGTAAATAATCTGGCTTTGATGTGTGGAAGAATACCATGCTAGAGTTCCGATGAGATTGGTTCTTCCAGGATGTGGGGTTGCTGTTTGGTGGAATAAATTGCTTTAAATACACTGCGTGAGAGATCGGTACGCGAAACCGATTGAAATTTTTTTTGGGTGAGGATTGATATATGAGCAAATTGGAATACGCTCAGCCTGCCATGTCTCTTTCCCTAAAAATCTTTAAAATGGAATTTGGAAGAGGGGCTGATATGTTATATTGCTTCATGCTTGACGCTACAAAGTTTTGGTGCTTTGGTAATAAAGAGAACTCTTCATTTTCCATTTTTTTTCTTTCTGGAGTAATCTGTACAGGCCATCTATAAACTCTTAAATTCCATTCCTACATAAAGCATGTACTTCGTTTTTCTTTTGTAGTGTTTCTTGATTCCAGTGCTCAGTCAAGCCAAGAAAATGGAGCTGACTGGCAGGAGGAGACTTATCAGAAGATGGACAACAATGGTGATGATTGGAGGAAGTATTTGGCCGCAGAATCAAGGGAGCGGATAGTCAAAAAGATGTAAGCATTCACTCGGCTTTTCTGGATTTTTTTCAGGTTGGATTGTTGCAGTAAGGATTGTGTCCCCATCTAGGGTTTATAATACGGTCCTAACACACCAAATAAAGAGTTTATAAGAGAGTTAAGATCTGAATGCGGCAAGAACTCGGGTAGTACCGAAATATAATGGAAAAACTTCAACAGTTGCCTGCAATTTCTTGTGAATTAAGTCTTGGGAGAAGGTAGGTTGAATGAGATGTCTTACTGGTATGTTCCCAAACTGATAGTTTCCCGGGTAATGCTGTAAGCTCCTTAATTAGGCTTTAAAGCTGGCTAGATAGAATACACTGTGAAATTCTTCATTTTGCTGAAGTTCTTCAGTAAAGCAATTGTATATGGCTTGAATCTTGTGGGGTTAATAGACTAAAAGTCGTTTTCTTTTATGCATTTGGGGCCTGAAATCGTGGCAAATTGGATGGCTTTAGTATCCTATGAAGATTTTTTGTTATCGTTCTTGTTGTAGCTTATTTCACTTTAGAATTTTATGATGTTTAGAACTTAGATTAGATACTTGTACTTTGGGGAGTGTGGTATGGGGAGCTGTAAGTTCCGTGCAACAGGTATTAAGGTGTAGATGAATAAAGGGGAATCAATGATTCAAATTTTCTTTTCTGAATTACTCCTTCCAGAGTTGTGATTTATGTTAATTGATAACCCTGCTATGGCGCCACTATAATATCCACATATCTTTCTATATGCATGATGGATGCTGGATTTTTTGTAATGTCAGCTAGAAAATACATACCTTGTTCAACCGGATGGTTAGTAAGACTTGTGGTCAAAGTACGCAACATCTCCATTCTTCTGTTTAGGACCTTGGAAAAGTTTAGAATAAAATCTTTGAGTGAAATGCGTTGTTCTGTAGTCTATGCGAGAAGTTCAGTGATAAAGCAGTCTACAGGGAGAGAGATGCATTTGAGTGTTATTAGTTGGACCATAATGTTGTATCTAAGAGGAAGATATTGCGTAAGGTATTCACCTATGTAATTTTTCCTGATATTTGATATTCATTTATCAAATTATGGTAGGCCTATATATTGGAGAAACTAAACCCCAGAAAAAACGTGCGAACTACCACACCGTTTTCAGTTTTCCATTTTTGATTATTGAACAGTTGGTGGATTTTCTGTATCATGCCTCATCCTATTGTATTAGAGTAGATCGTTGTACAAAGAAGTAAGTATAACTTATTTTTGCATTTATTTAGTATCGTTTCTAATGCTTATATTTAAAAAAAAAAAAAAAACATATGTCTTTCTTCCTATTCTCTCGTGTGGACTGGAAGATATTTTTGCTGATACTTGAACTTCTCTCTGCATTTGTGTATTTGGTAGGTTCTTTTGTGAATAAAATTTCTTTATGATTTATGTCATGCTTGATAAATTTCTCAATTTGTTGTCTAAAATTTAGAGCAGAGACTTTGGAGAGACATCTCCCCTTTTCTGGTCCAGAGGGATTGCAAGAGCTAAGGGAAATTGCACTTCGGTTTGAGGAAAGAATTTTCCTTGGTGCATCCAGCCAGGTCTGTTGGCCCATAATTTCTTCCACTAGCACAGCAATCTGTTATTAGACGGGCAGAGTACATATTTCTGTATTTTGTTTATTTATTTATAATTTAGAGAAATGTATCTGTTTAGTTTAATATTTATCAAAGGAACTAATAGTGTAATAATTGTAGATGATCGAATTGCAGTTTCGTCTCATGTAAATGTAAAAATCACAGATTTGCATTTATCCTTGTACATTTGAAGCTTAATTACGTACAAGTTATGCCAAAAATGACATGCTTTGTTACGGACTTGCATTTTATTTTCTGTTTTCAGCCCGATTATTTGCGGAAAATTTCTTTCACGATGCTGACCATGGAGTCAAGGTCTCAGAATTCGGTGACCAATGCTATGCCACCCAACTCTGCAGGCAATGATACCCCCTGATCCAGGTATAGTTAGAGACCTGCTTCATGCTTGCTGCTATGAAAAGTTTTGGTGCTTTGGTAATCAAGAGAACTCTTCATTTTCCTTTTTTTTTTCCTTCTGGGGTAATCTGTAAAAGCCGTATCTAGACTCTAAACTCCATTCCTACATGAAGCATGTGTTTGGTTTTTCTTTTGTACTGCTTCTTGATTTCACTGCTCAGTCAGGCCAAGCAAATGGAGATGACTGGCAGGAGGAGACTTATCAGAAGGTATGGCGCAGGCTCAGTCTTTTCATTTGGTGCATATTGCTTGTTATTTATAAGGAGAAGCTGCTCTCTCTGCGGGTTGCGAAATTGAGGTTTGGATGCTGGATTAGTGTTTGATTCTCATGCTGGAATGAAAGGATTGGGGGACTTAAGAAAAACGTAAACAGCATGTAGATTAGCTATTTTCTCCGGTGATTCTGGTGTAACATGCCGTCTTTGAAAAATAATAGAGATTTGAGCATTATTTCTTATACGTGCCAAGTCCTTTGCTATATTTAACGTTGAGTATGCATCATGAAATGTTTATGCGTGACTGTCGAAAGGATTGATTGTGTACTAACCTATTTTTCTCCACAGATAAAATCCTTGAACTTGTAGGATCCGTGACGTGTGTCCATGCTCGTCCTGCATAAAGCTCTCCTGTTATGAATTCATGAACTCTTTCCACAGCTACATGTAGCTTTGCTTGTGAAACATGACAATAATTTGCTATGTAAAATGCATGTGATGATTTTGTGCGTGCGCGTTATTTTCTTCAATTTTAGAGTATTCCACAGCTATATATGTGGCTTGTGAAACATGACAGAAATGGTATAAAATGACTGCCATGATTGCATGTGATGTGCATAGGATGTGGTGTTAGTACTGTGGTACGCTGCTCCGACTCACAACTTAAATGTTTATTTTGAGTTCGGTTATTATGATAAAGTTATATGTCTATTTATTTCTCTTTACTTATTTGCATTGTACTAGATTTATGAACCTTATTTATCACTAAAAAATAAGATATTTTGAGTTTAATTCTCGATAACGGGACTCTTATTTCTAATCTATTATAGGAAAAAAAAAAGTAGTACTTCACCTCGCGGACACGACAAATCGATAGATATTTAACACACTAATAAAAAAATATTTATAAATATTTGATAAATTGTAAATATCGTATTAATGTATTAACTGTCATTGACTCGTGACTTTGTGTCCATGCTCGTCATGTAGAAAGGTCTCCTGTTATGAATCCATGAGCTCTTTCGTGTTTTTTTTTTTTTTTGGGTGGTGATAGGACTCTTTTGTAATTTAAAAACAATAAGGGGGCATTTACTTCTATATAAGTGTGGTACAATTCATATTAAAGTGCATTTTGTATCACATGTTATGAGGTTTACTTATCTATTTTGCAGCACACCTACCCACTTCCTTCCTCCTTGTCCTTCATTTCTTTTCAAGGGCATGTAATATTATTCTCCACGTGGAATTAAAAAACTCTAAATTCAATTTTCGTTGATAAAATTGCCATAACCCCTTCACTCGTATCCCTCTCTAGTTCACGAACCATCTTTTTAACATTAAAAATTTCTCCGAACCCTAAATTATAGAAGAGGAGACTCCATGCATAGTGGCACGGGTGGCTGGCTAGATTCAAGATTCAATACTCACCGAGAATAGGTAATAGGATATGGATCAGTAAACATTCATTTCCCTTTTTACCATCCTGCAGTACCCTAATTATGGCCTCTTAAGTGACAAAACCAATTTATAAGCATAGCAACGGTACCTCGATCATGTCTTAGGCAGAGCTCGGATTTTCTTAAGTTGTCCTGTCTGTGTTCGGTTTCATCTACCCAAGATCGAGTTTGGAATGAAACCATCAGTTAGTGCCGGATTATGAGAGACCTTCCTTACTCTCGATGGCCTGCTAAGCTTTTTTTTCCGGAACGAACCACTGTATCCAGAAATCTAATGGATTCTAACTGATCCAACTCGAGTCAAGAGGACTCACTAAGAGATAAAGTTCTTCCGATGTCAACAAATCAAAATCCAGGAAGTGTCGTGACTGGCCACGGACCTTGAACAATTATTGGTTCAACCAATATTTACTGGGAAGATCAGTTGGGAAGAATGTAAACTTCGAGTTCTTTGTGTCTAAGCACGTACGATACCTCCGGTAACCAACATGGTTTCCCTTCGCCGATCCATCCGTGTTTAGTCTCGTCACGTTATTTCGAACTAATTGAACTTCGTGCTTTCTCTGCAGGTTTTATTTAAATCCTTGCTCGAGCCTAGTATCAATTCCAATTCCGAAAAGCATAAGATGATCGATCAACTCATTAACCAACACGGAGAAGGTGTCGCAGCTACTGCTAGTCGGATTCGAAAGGCACTTAGATACGTCGGTTATAAAAAGAAAAAAGAAAAAAAACTCGTTAACCAACAATTGAACCGCACAATAGGGTTCAACCTGCTCCTACTTCCCATCCATGCCGTACTTTTTCAGCTCCAGTTCAGTAGCTTTTTCGCTATCATAACATCCATATACCGAACCGATCAGCAACCTGAATTTCACTAGTCTGAAGCATCTGCAGAAAAATCGTCGAGGTAGAATGTCGGGGCAGGAACTTGGATCATTGTTTTTAGCAAGTTTAGAATTCGAATTTTGTAAATAGAGAGAATTTAGGATAGGTTTATCCCATAGTCGGGCCTCCTGGCTCGAACTGGATCAGTAAGAGCCCTGTTGGACTTTTCGATATTAGTAGTTCAGACCGGAAAAAAAAAACTGCTGACATTTTGCAATTTTCTCGGATGGTTTTTCAGGACCTGGTTTCAATATAATAAAAATTAAATACAAAAATGGCAAAATAAAATTCATGAAAAGAAAAAAACTAGAGATAGTAAATGTTTTTGATGTATTAACAGCGTAAATAACATACTGAAAAATAAATTCTTGTTATCAAAATTATAATTTTACGCGATCTCGAACGATCTCAAACCTCAGGGTCCAATCACCTTGATTTGCGTGTTGCTGCCCCGTTCTCTCCCCCTCCGACGATAACCCCGCCAAATTCTCTCCTGACTTCATCTTCAGTTATGGAGGGTTACGATTGGAGGAAGCATCTTCCCGTGGAATGGAGGCATCGGATAGTCAACCGGATGTAAGCGCTTACTGGGTCCTTGTGGATTTTCATCTGGTTGGATTGTGCAGTAAGGATTTTGTCCCCAGATAGGGTTTATAAATATGGTCGTAAAACACTGAATAAAGAGTTCATGCGGAGAATTGGAGCAAATAATGTGTTTAGAAGAGCTTAATATGCCAAGAACCAGGGTAATACTGAAATATAATGGAAAAACGTCAACAGTTTCCTGTAATTTCTTGTGAATTAAGTCCTGTGAAAGCGTATTCTGAATTTTGGGTATTTTAGACTCTATGTTCCTGAACTGATAGTTACCTTGGTAATGCTATAGGCTACTTAGTTAGGCTCTAAGTTGGCTGGATGGTACTTTGAAATTCTTTATTTTCCTCAACTAGTAAACCAGTTGTGTATGGCTCAATTCTTGTCGGCTAGTCAATTAAAAGTTGAAATTTTTTATGTGGTTGAGGCATGGCAAATATAATGGGTTTAATATCACACAGATTTTGCTTGTGGTTCTTTTTGGAGTTTACTTCAATTTAGGCTTGTTACGATGTTTAGATTAGATAGCTTACTATCGAGGGGAAAAAAAATGATTAGATGGTTTACTATGGGGATTGTGGTACAGAGAACCTTAGGTTGTGTGACAGGGTTATGATAGTGGAGATAAATAAAAGAGGAAACCATGATTCGATTTTTCTTTTCTGGATTATTTATTCCAGAGTTCTGCTTTATGTTAATTGATAACCCCTGCTTTCCTGCCCTTTAGGCATGATGGGTTGTTTAAATCATCAGCAGGAAAAGTCATATCTTTTCAATGAGGATGGATGGTGAATAAGATGTCTTGTCTAAGTGTAAAAGATCTTTGTGCTACTGTTATGGATTTTAGAAAAGTTTAGAGAAATAAAAATCTTTGAAAGAAACTGTATGTGAGCAGCTTTGGTTATGTTAAGGTCCACAGGGAGAGAAATGCTTTTGAGTGTTATTACTTGGATCATAATGTTTTATCTGGGAGGCAGATATTGCATCAGCTAACTATGTAATTTTAGAAGATATTGAGTGTTACTACTTAGATTAGATACTTTTACTTTGGGGACTGTGGTATGGAGAGCTGTAACTTACGTGCAACAGGTATTAAAGTGGAGATGAATAAAGAGGAACCCATGATTCAAATTTTCTTTTCTGAATTACTCCTGCCAGTGTTGTGATTTATGTTATTTGATAAACCCTGCTTTGACGCCACTACAATATCCACGTATCTTTTTATATGCATGATAGATGATGGATTTTTTATATTGTCAGCTGGAAAATACATATCTTGTTCCACTGGGATGGTTAGTAAGACTTTTGGTCAAAGTAGACAAGATCTCCATTCTTCTGTTTTGGACCTTGGAAAAGTTTAGAGAAATAAAATCTTTGAATGAAATGCAATGTTCTGTAGTCTATGTGAGAAGTTGGTGATGGAGTGGTCTACAGGGAGAGAGATGCATTTGAGTGTTATTAGTTGGACCATAATGTTGTATCTAAGAGGAAGATATTGTGTAAGGTATTGACCTATGTAATCTTTGCTGATGTTTCTTGATATATTGCCACACCGTTATCAGTTTTCCTTTTATGATTATTGAACAGTTGGTAGATTTTCTGTATCATGCCTCATCCTATTGTATTAGGGTAGATTGTTGTACAAAGAAGTAAGTATAACTTATTTTTGCCTTTATTTAGTATCATTTCTAATGCTTATTTTTTGGAAAAAAACATGTCTTTCTTCCTATTCTCTCGTGTGGAGCGGAAGATATTTTTGCTGATATCCGAACTTGTCTCTGCATTTGTGTATTTGGTAGGTTCTTTTGTGAATAAAATTTCTTTATGATTTATTTCATGCTTGATAAATTTCTCAATTTGTTGTCTAAACTTTAGAATGGAGACTTTGAAGGGACATCTCCCCTTTGGTGGTGCAGAGGGGTTGCAAGAGCTGAGGTAAATCGCAGTTCGGTTTGAGGAAAAGATTTTCCATGGTGCATCGAGCCAGGTCTGTTGGCCCATAATTTCTTCTACTAACTCAGCTCTCTGTTATATTAGATTGGCAAAGTAGATATTTCTGTATTTTATTTATTTATTTATCATTTAGAGAAATGTATGTGTTTAATGTTTATCAAAGTAACTAATGTAGTGTAATCATTGTAGATAATCGAATTGCAGTTTCTTCTCATGCAAATGTAAAAATCACAGATTTGCATTCATCCTTCCACGTTTGAAGCTTAATTACGTACAAATTATGCCAAAAGCGACATGCTTTGTTACAGACTTGCGTTTACCTTTCTGTTTTCAGCCGGATTACCTGCGGAAAATATCTTTAAAGATGCTGACCATGGAGTCAAAGTCCCAGAATTCGGTGACCAATCCGATGCCATCCAACCCTGCGGGCAATGACATTGAGCCTCAGCAGTCGCAATTCCACAGCTGCCTGTAGGTTGTGAGACATGACTATAAATGCTATAATTAAAATGAATGTGATGATTGTGGATGTCTTTTCTTCGAGTTTGGAGTGTTCCACAGCCATATATGTGGTTTGTGGAACATGACAATAAATTGTTTAAAATGCCTGTCATGATTGATTGCATGTGATGCGTGGAGGATGTGGTCTTAGTACTATGGTATAAGACTTTAAGGTGCATTTTGAGTTTTCGATCTTTATTGTGTGAAGTTTATGTATCTATTTATTTCTCTTTGTTTATTTGCATTGTGCTGGATCCACGAACCTCATTTATCACTAAAAAAAAAAGAGACTTCGAGTTTAATTCTCGATAATGAGACTTTCATTTGTAATCCATTATAGGAAAAAAAAAAAAAAACAAAGTACATCAGCTCGCATATGCCACATATCGATAGACATTTAACACACATCACTTCACATATGCCACATGTCATACGTTCGTGCTTGTCATGCAGAGAGCTCTCCTGTTATGAATCCATGTTAACTCTTTCGTAAATATATTTATTTATTATATTTTTTTTTGGTGATAGAACTCTTTTGTAATTTAAAGTAAAAAACAATAAAGGGACATTTACTTCTATATACAGTGTAGTGTAATTCATGTTATAGTGCATTTTGTATCGTATGTTATAAGGTTTGATTGCAAAATTCGACGTAATACCATATTACAAGACTTAAATTTTTACGTATATGATTAGTTAGGCCGTTACATTTAGAACACTTGGTATTATCAAATTGTATCAATTTAATAACCAATTACTCATTCTTACCAAGCTTTACAATCTAACTTTACATTCTTCTCATTCACCGTAATTTCACGTTTTCTAATGTGTCATTTCTACTTTCTAATTCTTGCACTCGTTTCATCGAATCCTAACCTTCGGGATCTCGGTCTTACTTTTTATTCGATATTGCTTCTAATGCTGAAACATAGAAGATTATCTTTCTGTCTATTCTCTTGTGTGGAAGGATGAACATATTTTTCATAATTCTTGAACTTGTCTATGCCTGTGTTTTTTATGTGTTCATTGTGCCGATAATTTCTTTGTATTTTTACATATCATGCTAAATAAAATTCTCAATTTATTGTCTAAAATTATCACTCTTTTCAGCACCCACCGTTGACTACTCAAAACAGACAGTCATTCTGATTTGACACCCCAAGTCTTTTTTCCTAACATAACCACATGCATTGCTACGAAGTTGTATTATCTCTCTGTTTTGTCAGTCTGATTACGGGCGGAGTGTACCTTTAAAGCTGCTGACCGAGGAGCCAAGGCCCCTAAAATTTGGAGCCGAGTCTACTCCATCCAACTCTGTCCCAATGCTTCCATAAGTTCTGGTGCTTTGGTAGTGAAGAGGACTTTTTGTTAGGAATATGCCCTAAATCCAATCACATATGATGTAATTGGTTCGATCTTTATTTATGAAATATAATTTGAGGCAATTTCATTCATCATGTGCTGTGTATATTTATTGTTATGATGAAACCCATAAATTGAGGTTCATTTTAGGGCTATGATGAGATCATACTAGTGAGACCTAAAATCTTAGAAACCTTAATTTAAAAACGTTCCTAGTCATAGGGTCACTGAATAGGGGATTAGTGATCCGGTAAGACTAGTATACTCGTTACATGCTCTAAAGTAGAGGATAACTGATCTCACAGTTATTTGTGAATGGTCACTAATGTAAGAGTGTAAGTGCTCATTATGGAATGAGTTCACTGAACTGACTCGCTAGAAGAAAGCCTAATGGATTCTAAAATAAATGTCAATAGGCTAATCCTCATGTGATAGTAGGTATAAATAATCCTTAGACCTGAGATTACCATGGCATCTTATAATTGTTAAATTGAAGTTTTGGTCTATTCCTTAACATGACTCTCTGAGACATGTGTAGGGTATTCTGAACCCAATGAGACTTTTATGGAGGTGGTGAGTAATCAATAAGGAATCAGTTACTCCTAATAGGAGAGAATATCCTATGTATTCTTCTTAGTATTGACTTGAAAAATCTCTGGCCAGAGTACAATGAAAATTGGAAAGGAGTTTCCAATGTTTCATAATTGAGTCAAATACTTGAGAATTGGAAACATATGAATAAGTATTTGGGTTTGACATTTTATCTATACCCTAACTTATTCGGGATATTGTATAACTGAAGGATTTAATTATACGGTAACTAATCACCAAAGGGTGTTCGATCCTTCGATTGAAATCCTCACTATCTGGGTAGTCATGACACGTTGCTAGACGTCAATCTTGACTTGTGGGTCTATACGATTAAGAGTTAATCGAATAATTTTATTAAAGAGTTTAATGAGATTATTTAGAATATAATTGGACCTGCTGCTGGCTTAGTGTGGAACCCAATGGGTCACACACAATACAGGTTTTTCTCGTAACCAAAATTTAATAGTTTAAATTTTGGATCGGGCAGTTAAAATTTTCGCTAGCACGAATTAACCTATAACGGTCACAAACCTTATTGGATAAGGTTATCGCGGAACTAAATATCGGTTACACGGGCATGAAAATTTTAAACAAATACCGGTTGTATTTGAATCGGCTAACTTCTTCCGTTTCAAATCATTACGTTGGCATTGATTGAAAGTCAATCAATTCTCCTTAATATTTCATTAAATTGATGTTCGTGGCTAAAGTCAGAAGAGGAGAAACATATAGTCTCTCGCGGTTGGTGGCCGTGAGTCTACGAGCCAAAGAAAATCAAACAAGTTCCGGTGTGACCGTTCGAGAAACAGTTTCTCGATTTCTACGAGGAGGCCTGGTGTGGATACCGTGGAAGGCGTGCATTTGTGTGTCTAGTCAAAGGATCGACTCAGGAGGCTCGTGATCGGACACGGTTGTTCGTGTCATCGGCGTCGAACAGCATCAACACGAGGAATACAACACAAGGACCAAGTCAGAGTCCTTGTAGGTATAATTCTAAACACCCTCGTTAATAATAATTCCGATTCCGAATTACCTCGAAGTGATCGCTGAGATTGGAATAAAAATTTTTTGAAAATCTAGTTTCCGCTGCGCCACGATTCCTAACAGTGGTATCAGAGCCATCTTCGAGCGTAATTTAGAATTTGATGTTATTTTCATTGCAGTATCGAATAGTTCGATGTCTGATTAGTGTTGTGATCTTAATTTGGGATTTCGAATTTTAAAGATACTACAATAGTTGTAGTGTTTGCGATATATACGATTCTGTTTGAGAAATGTTTTTCTTGAATAGATATTCTTAATTTGCTGAATATACGAATATATATGCAAGTTGTCACGCAATGGTTGTCTGTTGTCTGTATATATGAATATATATATATATATGCAAGTTGACATGCAATGGCTGTTTGTTGAAAATTTTATTTTAAAAAAAAAAAATTAACACCCAGTTGGCCGTTGCTTGCATCAGAAGGGATTTGATCCCTTAGCCTCCATTTTGCCAATCAAACTACGTAAACAATTGCATTGGTTTGGCTTTCTGTTGTTGAGTGCAGAAAATATCATTTTTGAATGTATTTACAGAATACTGAAAGGAAGCGAAACATTTTCCTTTTAAGATTAGTTCTTACCGACTGAGTGGAATACTAATCAATCTCAAATTTTAGAAACCTAGTTTCAGTCCTGAAATTAATTAGTGGCTAATTAATTCAATTTTATAATTAAGAGTTAATTATAATTTTTATACCTAATTATGAATTTTTGGGTATAAGTTAAATTTAGAATTTTGGTAATTCTAAATTTTATGATTAGATTAATTAAGTTGTTAATAATTAATGATTAATAGTTAATCGTCAATATTATCTTTATTCATATTTATTGGGTATGAATAAATTTAGGGTTTTTGAAACTCTTATTTATATGATTCAATTAATTAATAGCTAATTGGTTTATGTCAAGATCAATCGTTGATCTTAATTCAAAATCCCAAATATATATGAGATATATATACCGAAAAATGGTTTTTCGGATCAATTGAAATTTTTCGATCACAACATTGCTTGGACTGTATTGCAATTTTTATAACAATGTACTTAAATTTCTTATGCTTATGTATGACATGCATGAAGGGTGATTATGGACTAGATTCATGTGATGAATGGATGAATGAATGAATGAATATTTTTGGGAAAAATAGGGCCTGCGTACCCCTGCCTTGTCTCAATTTTACTCCATGGATGTATTTCTCTTCTCCCTCCCAATGTACCTCCCCCCAACTGCTGATTGGGGTTTCTTCATAATTGTTATGTAATTATAGAATAGTTCTATAAGATCTAGGAGAAGGAGATACAGGTACCCGGAGTTGCAAGACAAAGTCCATGGAGATGGTTACTTGAAGGCAATGCAGGCTCCAAGTGGCGAGCCCATACTGATGGGCTATATAGATTAGGATGAATTTTAGTGACGCACCCTATGGCTCGGGTGAATCACTCATAGGAATGTCCATAATCATCCTTATTTATATGCTTTTTATTATTATATTATGCATGTGATGTCGATTATATAATAATTACACAAAGACCCTCCGAAAATATTAAGTTGAAATGGCTACGGTATTAAGAACACCAGTCATGCCTTCCATCATTATGAGATGCAGAGTGTGTCAACGAGCGTGGTGGGTTTGTTGTGTACACACAAGACCCGTCACGTGAGTTGATACGATGCTCCCTCATCCAATATATGTGATATATAATACTATACACCTAAACGTCGCTACCTTGTTGAGCTACACTCAAGGGTGGTTTCCTTTTCGTGTAGGTATATGAATGGTGGGTTAACTTAACTAAGATTTTATGGTTTGTTGTGCACACACAAGGCCATACTAATCTTAGAGGCAAAATGAAATGGAAGTTACATAAGATGTAATTGGTTAAGAGTTACCTACCCACGGACTTATTCGAGATTTGTCGTGTTACATGCGAGACCTCGGTAGATAACTGGGATTCCATTTTACCCACTAGGAGACCTTTCAACGGGGTCTCCCGTCTTCCTTATGGAGGGCAATGGAATTCGCAAAATTTAGTGGGAGTCGTGATTTATTCAAAAAGACCTCGATAATCATGCATCATATTTCATGAAAATCTGCTCATGCATGTTGTTCTTCTATTGTAGATATAATCTGCATCATGTCTACGTCACTGTCGCTTCGAAGCATTCTAGATGCTAACAAACTCACCGGACCGAATTACGTGGACTGGCTAAGAAATCTGAGGATCGTCCTCACTCAGGAGAAAGTCTCCTATATCCTTGATTCTTCCGATCTTGCTAAACCGGCAGAAGATGCCACACAGGAAGAGAAAGCTACTTATCAGAAGTGGCAAGATGATAGCACTCTAGTGCAGTGCATCATGCTGGCATCTATGAGTAACGAGCTGCAAAAGCAGCACGAAAAAATGGATGCCAAGTCTATTCTGGTTCGCCTAAAAGAGTTGTACGGCGAACAGAGTAGAACTGCTAGATATGAGATATCTAAGCAGCTCTTCCAAGCTAGGATGGCAGAAGGTACTCCTGTTGAAACACACGTCCTTAAATTGATCAATTTGATTGATGAATTAGGGAAGTTGGGCTTCACAATGGATGGAGAGTTATGTCAAGACTTAATTCTCCAATCTCTGCCACAATCATTTTCACAGTTTATCGTAAACTTCCACATGAACAAGCTGGATGTCTCGCTGCCCGAGCTCCTTATATGCTGAAGACCGCTGAATCCCACCTTGTGAAGGATAAGGGAAAGGTCTTGTTAGTGGAAGGCGCCTCTAAGAAGAAGGCAAAGAAAACCCCTAAAAAAGGGAAATCATTTAATAAAGCTGTGAAACCCAAAAAGCAGATCAAGAAGAAAGGAAAGGGAAAGGAGAAAGTCTCCGAAAAAGGCACCTGTTTCCATTGTGGGAAGGATGGCCATTGGAAAAGAAACTGTAAGAAATATCTTGCAGAGCTGAAGCAGAAGAAGGCTTCAGAAGCCACTTCTTCAGGTTTGTTTGTAATTGAGGTTTATATGTCATTAACAAACTCTACTTCATGGGTATTAGATACCGGATGCGGTTCTCATATCTGCAATTCGTTGCAGGGACTGAGAAGAAGTAGACGACTGGGCAAAGGGGAGTACAGCCTACGTGTTGGCAATGGCGCAAGAGTTGCAGCTTTAGCAGTAGGAACCTTTTGCTTGCATTTGCCTTCTGGAAAGACTATTGAGCTGAATAACTGTTATTACATTCCAGTTATAATAAGGAATATTATTCTGTCCCATTGTTACTTGAACAAGGATATGAAATAAATTTCAAAGGCAATGGTTGCTCCATTTTTCATTCTGATGAATTTTATGGAACTGGAAAAGTCGCCAATGGCTTGGTATTCTTGGATGTTGATGATAATTTACTTCATATCGAACAGACAAACAAAAGGAAAAGAGATGATCTTAACTTCACCTATCTTTGGCACTTAAGCTTGGCCATATCAATGAGAATCGGATTAACAAGTTGTACAAGGATGGGTATTTTGGCTCATACGATTATGAATCGATTCCGACTTGTGAATCTTGTCTCAAAGGAAAAATGGCTAAGTCTCCATTTACTGGACATGGAGAAAGGGCGACACAGTTGTTAGAGTTGGTTCATAGCGATGTTGTGGACCGATGACAACTCAAGCCAGAGGTGGATATTCCTACTTCATTACATTTACAGATGATTTGTCTAGGTATGGATATGTGTATTTGATGAAATACAAATCCGAGGCCTTTGACAAATTCAAGGAATATCGAGCTGAAGTTGAGAAACAATCTGGAAAAAGTATTAAGTCCCTTCGATCAGATCGGGGTGGCGAGTATTTGACCAGAGAGTTTTTGGATTATCTAAAAGAGAATGGAATAGTTTCTGAATGGACTCCTCCCGGCACTCCACAACATAACGGGATTGCAGAGAGGAGAAATCGCACTCTATTAGATATGATGCGATCCATGTTATGCTTCACAGATCTTCCCATTTCATTCTGGGGATATGCTTTACAAACAGCCATCTATCTTTTAAATAAGGTTCCCAGTAAATCTGTGTCTAGTACGCCATATGAGATATGGAAGGGTAAGAAACCAAGTCTCAAGCACCTTAAGGTGTGGGGCTGCCCATCTTATGTAAAGATACAAGATGCAGACAAACTTGGTGCGAGATCGGAAAAGTGTAGATTTGTGGGTTATCCTAAAGAAAGTTTAGGATATTATTTTTACTCTTCTGCTGAACAGAAAGTATTTGTTAGCAAACATGCCACATTCTTGGAGAAAGAGTTTATTCAAGATAGTGGGAGTGGATGATTCGTGGAACTTGATGAAGTTTCCAACTCACAAACAATTTCGCAGCAATCAATGGAAGAGCAACAGGTTGCTGAAGAGCAACAAGTTGCTGAAGAGCCAGTTCATATACCACAACCTTCTGAGTCTCCTCGAAAATCCAAAAGGGTGCGTAAAGCACCTCACAGGCTGAATCTGGCCATTGAGAATGACCTAGATTCAAGCGTCATAGATATGAATGATCCACAATCTTGTGACCAAGCAGTCAAAAGTGTTGACAGTATAAATGGCAGGATGCCATGAAATCTGAGATGGACTCAATGTACACCAACAAAGTATGGACTTTGGTGGATGCACCTAATGGGATAACTCCCATTGGATGTAAATGGATCTTTAAGAGAAAGATTGGAGCAGATGGCAATGTTGAAACATACAAGGCCAGATTGGTTGCAAAAGGCTTCAAACAAAAACATGGTATTGACTATGATGAGACCTTTTCGCCAGTAGCTATGCTCAAGTCCATCAGAATTTTGCTTGCTATAGCTGCATACTACGATTATGAGATATGGCAAATGGATGTCAAAACCGCTTTCCTTAATGGAAACCTTGAGGAAGATGTCTATATGACTCAGCCAGAGGGATTCATCTCTCCTGTTGGGTCAAATAAAGTATGCAAGCTGCAAAAATCCATTTATGGATTAAAGCAAGCTTCGAGGAGCTGGAACATCCGTTTTGATGAGACAATCAAAAAGTTTGATTTTATCAAAAATGAGGATGAACCTTGTGTATACAAGAAGGTTAGTGGGAGCGCTATCGTCTTTCTCGTGTTGTATGTAGATGACATATTACTTATCGGGAATGACATACCGATGCTGCAATCGGTCAAGGTTTGGCTCTCCAAGAACTTCTCCATGAAGGATTTGGGAGAAGCATCCTATATATTAGGAATAAAGATCTATAGAGATAGACCTAATAGGATGCTTGGATTATCCCAATCTAGGTACATAGATACTGTGTTAAAGAGGTTTAACATGGAAGGCAGTAAGCGTGGTTACTTGCCTATGAGTCATGGCATCCATCTTTCCAAAAAGATGTCACCCAAGACACCTGAGGAGAGACATCAGATGAACAGAATTCCATATGCTTCTGCAGTGGGTTCTATTATGTATGCCATGCTTTGTACCAGGCCTGATGTAGCATATGCCCTAGGGGTAACAAGCAGATTTCAGGCTGATCCAGGAGAGGAACATTGGAAAGCAGTGAAAAACATTCTCAAGTACTTGAGAAGGACTAGAGATGTTTTTCTGATATATGGTGGTTCGGATTTGAAACTAGAAGGGTACACTGACTCTAGTTTTCAAACTGATCCAGACGACAGTAAATCAGTTTCAGGGTATGTGTTACTCTGAATGGTGGTGCTGTAAGTTGGAAAAGTTCCAAACAGGCCACCACAGCTGATTCGGTGACTGAAGCAGAATACATCGCTGCAAGTGAAGCTGCGAAGGAAGGGGTGTGGATAAAGAAGTTTATCAGTGAGTTGGGAGTTGTTCCTCAAATTGCTAATCCGGTGCCCCTATATTGTGATAACACTGGGGCCGTAGCGCAAGCCAAGGAACCTAGATCCCATCACAAGTCAAAGCACATCCTCAGGAGATATCACCTGGTTCGAGAGATCGTTGGAAGAGGTGATATTGTGTCGAACGAGTCGACACAAGGAACAACATTGCAGATCCATTCACTAAGCCTCTATCACAGCAACAGTTTGAACGTCACCTAGAAAGTATGGGTATAAGATACCGAGGTGATTGGCTTTAGTGCAAGTGGGAGATTGTTAGGAATATGCCCTAAATCCAATCACATATGATGTAATTGGTTCGATCTTTATTTATGAAATATAATTTGAGGCAATCATTCATCATGTGCTGTGTATATTTATGTTATGATGAAACCCATAAATTGAGGTTCATTTTAGGGCTATGATGAGATCATACTAGTGAGACCTAAAATCTTAGAAACCTTAATTTAAAAACGTTCCTAGTCATAGGGTCATGAATAGGGGATTAGTGATCCGGTAAGACTAGTATACTCGTTACATGCTCTAAAGTAGAGGATAACTGATCTCACAGTTATTTGTGAATGGTCACTAATGTAAGAGTGTAAGTGCTCATTATGGAATGAGTTCACTGAACTGACTCGCT
>CM075309.1:4366609-4385885 GCA_037672795.1 Lagerstroemia speciosa | reverse complement strand
GAAGAAACTATACCTTCAACTCAATCGAATTCTTCTATTTTTTCTGTTAGTTCACTCCGACTAAAGTGAATTTACAAGTTGATGGATATCTCTTATTTATTAATTAAGTTGTATATTTGAATTTTATTAGTGGAGAATATTCTTGTTAGGAGATATTTATGTACAATAAATAGACCTGACTCACATTAGTTAATATTCATTAAATTTCTGAATATTGAAGATTACGTAAATATGTACGCCGATTTTAAGAGTGGAGAGATTGTAGGATCTTACATTGACCGTGCGCTGGATGATCTTGGCCCGCTTCTTGGGCCGCTGGGGGAGCTTCGACCCTTTGAAGATGATGAAGTCCTCCTCCTTCTCCTTGTTCGTCAGGGGGGATCACGAACTGGGCGGGCCACACCGGCGGAGCTGCCGCCTCCCCGCTTCCGCCAGATGAAGACCCGCACCCTCCACCGCCTCCGTTGCCCTTCATGCTGTCATGGGCAGTCTCCGATGATGCACCCGACTTGTTGCCCTCATTGTGGTGGTGGTGGTGGCTGCCCCTCCGGTCATGGGCCGCCCTGTCCGGAGAGGAGAACCCCCTCAGGCCGCCGTTGGTCTGCCCCCTCATGGCGGCTGAATTCTCAGAGTTCCTAAGGAAGAAAAGGAGCACCAAAACCCACCAGTCTCAACATATCATCATCACTGTCATCATCATCAGGCATTAAAGGCAGACAAATTCTCCCTTTCCCAAAAAAAAAAGAAAAATAAAAAACTCTGATGATGGGGTTAATTACCAAATTACAGAAACACCCACCAGGTGATCTGGATCAGTGGTGGTGGGGATGTACAAATCTGGCAAAAAATAATACTGAGGAGTTTCGTGGAAACGATGAAATGAATAATGATAAAACAATGATACCTTACTTTTTTCTTTTTCAACGTCAAAAAGCTGAGATATTTGGAGGAGAGAAGGGCTTCCGTGTGATGGTTTTACCTTGGAAAGGCTTTTTCTACTAGTTTTGGCCACGTGGCAGGCGTGGGTTGGCTATGGAAACTAAGTGGGACCAGATTCCGACCAGGAACCGGACCGAACCGCTGCGCTGGGGTTGATTGGAGTTCGGCCACAAAAGCTAGAAACCTATCCCCTACCTATCTTCTGGTGGGGATAGCATTGGATGCGTCAAGGCAACTATCAGGTACAGTCAGGTGCACGACGAGCGCAAGTGATTGGGATTGCTTTTACACTTTTGCCCCTCTGGAGTTAAGAGTTACCGTTGAGAAATGAATTCCGCATTTGATAAATAATGAAAAAAATTTAATTTATAAGAGAGTGATCGGGACTCATTAATCCCAACCAAGACCGGAAGAAAAATTTCAGGCTCATAGTCAATTGTCCCATTCACCAGAGTATCGAAAGAAATAAATATATGTTCAAGGTCAGTTGTTGAGAACAGACCTCTCAAAACATGTGTCAAATGTAAACATGCTGTTATGTGAGAACGATATTAAAAAATAAATTTTGCATCGAACAAATAATAAAAAGAAAATAAGGCAATGTGCGGTCTTGCACTGGCACCGCATTGCATCTGGGCTCCACCTGACCAACTGGAGGTAGTGGACGCACAGATATAACCATCATAATATTATTTTTCTAACAAGAAAAATTATTACAAAAAAATTCTCTTAATTTTATATTTTTTAAAAATAAAATTATCCAAGATTTTAGCTAATAATAAGGTAAGAAAATTGAAAACATCTCGACCAAAAAGTACTCATATGACACGTATAGTATGAATTATGAGACATTCTTACGTGATTTATATCGTTGAGTGACATGAAAAGTAACAATTAAAATATGATAAAAATAAATTTATATTAATCACTTAAGTTATTATCATAATTAATGTTAATTAAAATAATTAATTAATTCTTTCTCATAGTATTATTATGAGATTAAATAATTAAGTTTTTTATGAATTATTATCCATGAAACGCAATATAATTAGAAACAAGAACCAATCAAATAAAAGTTCAATCTTGAGAAAACCTCGCTCGCTTTCAAAAGTCAATCTTGCCCCTCCAAAAAGCAACCCTTCCCACCTTCCCCAAAAACAGCCACAGAATCCAATCACAAAACAATTTCCCAAAATCTCAAACTCAAGATCCATCCGATCAGCGACCTCGAGAGAAAATAACCACATGTGATCGGATCACGGCGATGATCGCCGGTCGGATGACTGAAGAGCAATCAGGATATGCAAAATTGAAAGCTAGGAATACCGTAGCGGATGAAGAAAACTGGCCGGGCTTACCTAGAGAGTGCGTGGTTCGAGGAGATCACCCGGGAACCGAACGCGTATCGAGCCTAGTCGACCTAGATCATGTGTCGGTCTCTCCTCTGCTCAAATAGAGAAAAACTGAGCCCATCACCAAGAAGGATCTAGGAGATAAGATCCATGGGAGATCTCATGCCCAAACTATATAGAGCCCCAAAAGGCAAATCCTCAAATGTTTGAGGACCAAACGGCAAGCCTGGCCTGGGCCTTATACCTGATACCTGAGCTTGTGAACTTTTAAGCGCATACACGTGTTTGTTTTAGACGTGCAAAAAAGAAAAGTATGGGGTGAAAACATGAAATCGGGAAATTTTATGACCCTCTATGCAAAAAAAAAAGAAAATTAAACTGCAAAAGATTAGTAATAAACGGTAACTGATCTCCGAGGATCAACCTCCAGACCCCACAAATCCGACGGAGCGTGCAACTCACGCGCCGGGAAACCAAAGCAAAAGCAGTGAGGGGGGACGGAAAGACAGAGCTAGAGGAGGAGAGGGATTCGTTTAATCAATCAAGTATACCAAACACAAATTCGTAATTTACCTGAGAACCCGCTGAGGTGGGAGGATGGGAGGGGAGCAGGGCGATGACGTAGATTGAGGTAGCCATTGCCGTGATTCGAGTTCGTGGCGGTTCCGGGTTGGCCGAGTTCCCGATCTGCCCTGACGACCCGACGGTCGACCCTAGCGGTTGTCCTTTGGGAGGCGGCCGCCGAGTCGTCCTTCGCCTGGACCTTCATGCACCGGAGCCGCTTCCGGTTGCCCCACTGAAGCACGAAGTCCGACGTCGTCGTCGTCGTCGTCGTCGTCGTCTGCCTGGCAGCCTCTGAGCTTGATCTCAGCAGCCCGTCAACTCCTCCGGATCTGCTCGTGGTGGTGCCACACTTGCCGGCCCTGAGAGAATCCTTCTCCATCTTTTTATTTATACATAATTGATATACCTGTCCCATCAGGGGGGAAAAAAGAAAATTCGATTGAAGACATTAAATACACCTGGAAAAGAAAATGAAAATACATAGAAACACACATTTAAGAGCTAATTGAGATTCCCTCTTTTTCTTTTTCTGTTTTCGTTTTCTCTCTGGGTAAACTAGGGTTAGCAGGGGAAAAAGAGAGTCCTTAGCTTCTGCATCTTTTGGGTTTGATGGGTCATCTAAAATTTCCGCCGGAATTTTACTGAAACGGGAAAGGGGGTGGCTTTGTGAAATGAAACGCTAAAAACATGAACGGCGAAATTGCAGAGTGGGCCGAAAATCGAGAAACAGGGAAGAGAAAACAAGTTAAATCGGCTAAGGGCAATTATAGCCAAGGTTGAAGAAGGGGAGGGAGAAGAAGAGATCAGAATTTTCCTTGGAGGTTTCTTTTGTTCAGGGAAAATGCAGGAAGAGAGGGAAATAAACTAAAATACGATATTTGCAAGCTGAAATGGCAGATTTCCTCAGCTGAGCAGCAAACTGCAGAAGATCAGAATCGGAAATACTCCCGAAAAATCCCCAGAAAAAGGGAAGAATTTTTTTTCGGGTACTTCCCACCACAAGAGGAGCGAGAAGCTCTGAATCAAAATCACAGCAAGCAGGCAGTCGCCAAAATCCAAGAAAAATACGAACATCTGAAGACAAATCAGACTGAAGAAGAGAGGGATAGAGGAAGCAGGATCCGTGAATAGGAAGAAGATGACGAAGAAAGAAAAGGAGGAGAGCTTGGGAGATAAATGAGGATGTGAATGGAAGAATCCCATGAGAAGTGAAAAGGATGGGAGTTTCTCTGTTAGAAATCCAACAGAACTAACTGCCCAGAATCGAAAGGTCCAGAGGAGCTAAGGGATGAAGGAGAGCTTCCTGAGGCAGAGCTCCGATGAGCTGGTTTCTCAGGGAGAAAGCTCAGAACGCGGGTCGGGTTTTTCAGCTCAAAGCGAGGAAACTGGACATCTGGAATGTGAAATCGATGCAGATTTAATGCATTACCGGTAATTTCCCACTTCTCCACCGGCGAAAGCTCGATGCCCGCACGGATTCCAACCAGAGATAGAGAAGGCCGATTTTGCCGAGAAACCTGTCAATCACCAAAAGGAAAACGCAAATAAGAGCTTGTTTACCCAAAGAATGCGAGGAACTGAGATGTGAACGACAAAATCCTCGGATAACACCAGAGAATCAAGAACAGTGAGTGAGCCTAATTGTGCTCATCAGAATGATTTCCCTACCTGTATATGGCCCGGATTCTCCAAGCTTCAGCGAAAACTCGACATTTCTGAGGTCAAGTCTGCGACTCTCACATAGGATTCCGATCCTTTGACATCCAGAGACTGATCTGCTCTCGAGCAGAGCAGCTCCTCTACGTAAAGGAATCGCAGAAATCCATTCCGGTCGTCCTCCCAAAAGCTGCCGGAAGCCCCGAGAATGCGTCTGCAGGAAGAAATTTACGGCACGGAATCTGTCAGTCCTCTGGAGAAATCTTAATGAAACCGAGCACCAATCTCGGTTTCCCAAAACGAATTGCAAATTCAATCCTGTCACCGGTTGTTCAGAATATACAGATTGCAAAGAGAAACCCTGGGTTAGGAATCGTCCCCGTCTTCACCTCTCAGCTGGGCGATGGAGGAGAGGGTTGCCGGGGAGGAAGAGGTGGCGTTGCAGATCAGAGATCGCAGAGAGCAGCGAGAGAGTATGGGATAGAGATAGAAAGAGATAGATAGATAGAGAGAGAGAGAGAGAGAGAGAGAGAGAGAGAGAGAGAGGAGGAGGAGGGGGGATGGCTCCAGAGGGGAGAAGCTGACGGAAAACTTATAAGGAGAAATGAAATGAAATGAAATGAAAGCTAGCGACGAAAATGGGCTGGGCCTTCAAAATTTGTAACAACAATAAATATAAAATACTCAAAGGGTGGTGTCTAATAATTCAAAGCACCTAGCCATCCGGTCCGGTGATATCGAGATTTCACATTCAAATCTCGTTCTAATTAATATTATTAAAAGATACTCGTGACCTTAGGCCTCCATGAGTATCGGTTTCTTGGATTCCACTAAATTTTTATTGTACTACGTTGACGAGATTGATATTAGTATCCGTTGCTCAGTTCATCTTAACTTCGTTCCTCAGTTCATCTTAGTACCTGCAGTTCAATTTGTCTGATATGTTATTAGTCAAACATAAAACTCAAACATTACATGGTAAGAATAGCTGGATCGCAATTGCTCATGTAACATTTTTAATAAAATAAATAAATAAATAATATTAAATAAAGGGAAATATTAAATTTAAAGCAAAAATATGTATTGCCTTACTTTATCTAGAGATCATGCTTATTCATATTCAAGCCAGTTTAATTGATCGGAATTTCAAAATTTCTTACTCCTAAATTCTCTTTATTTGAAATCTCGAAGATGGAATGTTATTTAAAAAGAGGATAATATAAAATAATATATATGTATACATTCAATTTGGTTCTTATTATTGGAAGTTAAAACTTCTCTTAATCCTGTATTTTCTCTAGGCCTGGTAATTTTTTATATGATACGATGACTCGATACGACATGATACGGTGAGATAAATAAAATTCGAAACAACAATGCTTTACTTGGTATTAAAAAGTTAAGAATTCGTGGTTCTCGTGAATCTAATTTAATTCATTGAAATTCCGTCCAATAAAATGGAAGAATTATAAATTTCCAAAATAATATATAGGAATGTTAGGCGGGCTTGGGTCAAGTCTATTCAGACACGAATCAGTTTAAACACGATAAATAAATGTTAAGTGAGTTGAACCTGTGTAACCCGATAATGCATGTTTAAACATGTTTATTAAATATATTTCATTATTTTTATATAAATATTGAACCTATTTAATATATTTATATGTAAAAATTGTTCATATTTAAACGAGTGGGTCAAGCTTATTTAGATATGAAGCCATTACATATGATAAATAAATGTGTTAAGTGGGTTGAACTTGTGTAACCTAATAATACACGTTTAAGTATATTTATTAAATATATTTCATTGTTTTTATATAAAATATTGAACCTATTTAATATATGTATATGTAAAAATTATATGATTTGTAAAATATTACATACACCACATGTTTCATTATCATCAAATATTATGTAATTAATTAATTTTACTTATTCATTATACCAATTGTCTATAAATATAATTATTTTAGTAGTTGTATCACATATTATTAGAGTATAATTATATATCGCATACATTCTATATTAAATTTGTCAACCCGGTTTAAACACAGTTTAGACACGAACACGTTTAAATACAAAAATAAATGTGTCATGTCTAAGTCATTAGGATTTCGACACGTTTAAACACGACACGATATAGTCTGATTTTGAAACTTCATTTTAAAAGAGGGTAATATAAAAATAATGTCTGTGTACATACAGATGAATTTTGTTTATTTATTTTATTAAATATGGCAAAAATAAAATGCCTTTGGAGCCTTCCTTCTTCCTCCTTTGTACCAACAGTTTGTTGCTCTTCTATGGATTGTTAACAGAGGAGGCTGAGTCCATGAGGTAGATTAAGGATAAAAAAATTGAATTTTGCTTCGAATAAAATGCAATGATAATTACAGTAAAAAAATTTTAAAAAATTACCGTTTAAAAGGTAAAATTTGACCATCGATTGGCCCAAACTACATAAACGACCGTAGAGCTTGAAGAACCAGCGAATGGCAATGGCGCTTCGATGATCAAAGATCTCATGAAGTCCTCTCTTCCTCGAGGTCCGATGGGACGGGATTTCGATCAATTCATCCCCCCTTTCAATCCAATTTGATTTACCCCTCGGGAGACAGTGAGTAAAAACCTCAACGGTCGTTTTCTGCTTTTTAATGTGATGTATTAATACGTAGTAGTGGGTAGTCCTGACCACGGTTCTGAACTGGCCGGGCACTGAACCGCCCCTGCGACTGTTCAAGGCCGATTTGGAACCTGCTAGTTGCAGTGTTGATTCACGGTTTTGACCGTTTCATAAGATCAAAAAAATTATCAATAAAATATATGTTTAATGCAATCTTTATTATAGAAATGTAAGAAACTAGTCGTTATATCATTGTTGTTAAGAATATTTAGGCATTTTAACTTTTTAAAATTTTTAAAGAAAATGGCTGTTTATAACCGAACCATTGCTTTCTAAACCGGAAACCGTTTCATTTAAGGAGGAACTGGTCTGGAACCGACTACCCATGGTCCAGACCAGTTGAAGCCCGGTTCTGACAGTTCTGGTTCCGGTCCGTGGCAAGGCTTAGTGATTGGTTCAATAACTCCAGTTTCGCGGATGCTTTGAAGTCAAAAAGTGTTGCCCACCGATGGCAGAGAGTAGAATATGAGGGAAACTTTTATAGAGATTCGCTTTAACTGTTAAACAGTCCAATATAAACTGTATGTAATCAATCACTTAAAATAAAGAAAAGATTTAAAAGTTCAAAATCATTTTCTTAATAATTCAAGGATTAAATCGTCCAATTTCACTAATATTGGGTAGTTAGGCTTAGTATTCGGAGAAATTAATCTTGATTTGAGATGAAGAGACAGTTAATTCAATTATTATGAGGCGGGCCTTTTATATTCTCTTGTTCTCTCTATTTTTTTAAACTTATGAATCTTTATCTGGGGTCGTTTGGTTTGAATATTATTAGATCACGAGGAATATTAAGATCGCGAGAAAAATTTGAACAACAGTAAAATTTTCTTGAAAAATTGGTCGGAATGTGAGATCGTGTTATTCGTAAAAAAAAAAATGTAAAGTTAGCTATAAAATTTAGTTAGTATGTGTGAAATAGTTGTAAAGTTGGTAGTAAAGACGATAAAATATTATAATGACACGTGTGTTGGATGTACCGACTTTAACAACTGCACCGTAAAATTTTAATTCAAGTAATATCATATTACGGTGAATTTTACAAATAAATGTTATAATATGTGGTGTCAAAAAGACAAGGGCCGGTGGAATTGACGGTGTGGGAAAATCAGCAATGCCTACTAATTTTTAATGTGATGAATAAAATTGCGAAGCGAGTGGAATTTGTGTTGAAATGCTTTTGCAACATAGTCATGATTGAGTGATTGCTTTTATTTTATGAGGAGCAATTAAGAAAAAAAACCAGTATGAACCTATCCGATCTGACGTTGGCGGGCAAGGATATAGATAGTGGTCGCAGGTTGTTGTGTGACGTTGGGGTTGCAATCGTAATGATTTCGGATCGTCGCAGTATTATGCAATTGTGTTGCTGGTGCTGCGATCGAACTTTTTTAATTAATAATAAAAAAAAAAACACCGCAGCAAGGGAATTACCTCTTCAATAAATCAACATCAAAGTAGTTAACTAGAGCAAAATATAAACGAGGGTGAAAAATAAAGAATAATGGCTATAACAGCCGTCATGGCTGGCATTTCATCATTACAGCCGTCACGTAACGCTGTTATGGGTCCTACAAACTTGAACTTTTGATATGAATATATGTCCAGTCTCTTATGGACCGCTTGGATATTTTATATAGTATCGGAACCAATCGAGTGGGCTCACACCATACCACGATCTGAATGTGGAACTTGTGGTCTGTTAAGCCCAAGACCAGAAGAAAAAATACGCAGCTCGTGGTCAATAGTCCTTCCTCGCCCGAGTACGGAAGAAAAGTATCAAGCTGGAGGTCAGTTGTTGAGGTCGGATATTTAAAGGCATGTGTCAAAGTGTGAATACATTGCCATGTGAGGGCGGATGTTGATGAGTGAATCCCACATCGGATAAATAAACGACCGAAACCTGATTTATAAGAGAGCGAATACCACCATCCTACAAGTCTGAGCTTTTGGGGTTCACAGGCAATGACATGCAGCAATTTTTCTTCTACCCATTAGATCGGTCCGTATCTGACCGGAAGCCGCCTGCCTAAGCCAGAGATTTTGAGGATGATTTATTGATCTGGAATATGGCTAGGAACAGGGAGTGGTTCGGGTTCATTTTGAATTTTTGTTATGGTGCATGGTAGTGCTTTTATTTTTATTTTATTTTATTTAGGGCTCGCGCTCACAGCTCTCCATTCTCCAGGACATCCCAAAGATCTTAGGACGTGGATGATGCCTACGTAAGGGTGCTCCGTATCTCTCTCTATCGATGATCGGAAACCTCGGCTCACAGCAGTTGATGGTCATGTCGTTGCTTATCGAGGACATGATTATATGAGTCCTAAGAGGACCATTGACAAGGAACCTTGCTCTAATCAGGGGTATAAATGGTTGGGTCAAAATTGCCAACGTTCAACTTTTTTAGATTAGTCTTTTTTCAAGGATAAAAAATCACACCAAGAGCCATTTAGGGGTCATGAAAACCGACAGTTTCGAGAGCGGATTTTACAGATGATTTTTTTTTAATCCAATTTTTTTATACAATAGTAAGATTAGTTCGAAAGCGTGCAAAGTTAATGAGGAGTAAAACCCTCTGAGGAAAATATTAGCACTAATAGACTGATTTTAATTGTTAAAGATCAAGTTGATCATAAACTCCTTCAAAGAGACACTTAATAATGTTACCTGTCGTAGTGTTAAAATTTGAACATAATTTTTACATGACAGGAAATCGGGTGGGTTTCGGGCCTGCTGAATCTTTCGGGTGGGACCCACTTTTTCGGTTAGTTTTTTCTAGACATTAAAAACCAACCAAATTATAAACATGGTTCCAAAAGACCGGTCTTTCCGAACTGAGTGTGGCGGGTTTTTTGGGTTTTCGATTTTTTTTTTTTGTTTGCTTACAGTCCTACGCCTAGCACAAAAGATGTTGGATTATGAGATTGGTGATGTGCAATTTAGAGAAATGTGGTAACAATAATTGAAGGAAAGCCGCAGGCGGCAGACTCGTTCTTTAGCAGGGCCGTCAAAAGCAAGGGATAAAGAAAGGCTGCGATGATAACGGTGCTATCGTAAAAGAGGACAAGCCAGTTCCCGGTTCCGAAAGCAATAACAAAGATTTTATATAAGGTTAATTATCTAAAAAATTATAAATCATTTAAGAATTTTTTAATCTATCACGAACCATTTTTTTAGTTCAGAAAATCACGAACTATATTCCGTTTCCTTAATCTAACACGCCGTTAATCTTGAATATTAATTGCTGACGTGTACCGTTAATTTTACTGATTGTACGAACGTAGTCTAATATTGCATCACATATGACATCCATCTGGTCATAAAAATAAGGAACACCTTGCACATTCATCCTTAGAGAATTCGAGAATAGTTTGCACATCGTTTGTACATCCATTCTCATGATAAAATGGAGAATTTAACAACTGTTTGCATTTTTTATATCTAATGGACGCGACGTGTGATGTTACGTCAGATTCTATTGCACAATCAGTAAACTTAATTGTGCACATCTGCCATTAAAGACAAAATTAACGATACGGTAGATTAGGAGAAAATAGCATAATTTGTGATTTCCTGGAACAAAAAATAGTTCGTGGGTAGATTAGAAAATTCTTGAATAGTTCGTGATTTTTAGGTAAAAAATAGTTCGCAATAGATCACAAAATTCTTAAATAGTTGGTAATTTTTTTTAAGTGAATAGCCCTAAAAGAAGAACGATAAAGGACAGTTGCTGTACAAAAAAAAGATCGATAAATACAAATTACCTATTTAAAGTAAAGTGATTTCCAGTAGTGGACTAACAACAGGGTTGGAAGTTTTAATTTTTTAATTATCTTTTAGGGATGATATTGATACATTGCTTGCGAAATTGATTAAATTTAAGGACGAAGAAACTGATACATGGAATAAAATTGACATGTCTTATGCGAAATTGATATTTGAGGATGAAATCAATGCACGAAATGAAATATAAAAAAGTGTAATTGACCAAAATTGCTTCGGCCTCTCCACGGCCTCCTCGGCCTACGGATCTCGCAACTGGCTGAAGTTGCCACAGGACATCGCGATCGCGATTTTACGAGGCTCGGGGCATTTGAGAGGCTAGATAACGTGCAGCTGGTCTGCTCCCGGTGGCGGAGCGTCTGCAGGGCGCCGTCCCTTTGGAGAACGATCGACATGAGAAATGAAGGCAATCGCTGTGGTGAGAAGGGGTGCTCGGCTGCCATGTGCAGGAACGCCGTTGATCGTAGCTGTGGCGGCTTGGTCGATATCGCTATCGGGCATTTCGCCGACAACGACCTCCTCCGCTATATCACGGCCAGGTCATGTCTCCATCCCTCTTATCTATTTTATCAGGAAGATTGCGATCTTTTTCTATTTGTCTTTACGTCGTCTACTTTCTTTCTGCTTGTCAGCGAGCTTGAAATTTTCTTTAATAAAATGTAAGATTGATTATCCGATTCTTTTCACGATCACGAGATTCTCTGGTTCCACAGTTTCTTCAAGATGAAGTTTTTTTTTTTTTTTTGGAGGATATCTTAAAATGTACGAAGCTTGTCAGCTCAATGATTAGTAATAAACTCTGTAAACCAACCAGGAAAATCTTTCACAAGGGCAAGGAATTTTCTACCCATGACCATGCTTTTGCATCGACTTGTTCATGATAGCGCTACTGACCTTCTCGAATGCTGTCGAGGCAACGTTTTTGGTTGAATTTTCCTTCCGAAGTGATCAAATTTTGGGTTCGAGAGAGGATCGGGAGCATGCTAGAACGTCTTTTTAATGTGTTCGAGCAAGGCCTTTCTTCCTTGATCTGTGACTCGGCTGCTGATTAAATACTTGTTTTGCCCACAAGTTAGACATGAAGGATTGCGCGAAGCTGTTGCAAGACTCCCATTGCTGGAGGAACTGGAGCTCTCGTTTTGTTGTTTCTTGAATTTCGAATCCCTGGAGCCCGTGGGGCAGTGTTGCCCTCTCCTCAACTCACTGAAGCTTAACACCAAAGGCTTTCAGGACCCTGACATAGAATCCGACCGTGACGCGCTAGCCATAGCAAAGACCATGCTTGAACTTCGCCGACTTCAGCTGCTCGGGAGCAACCTTACCAACAGGGGCCTGGAGGCGATTCTCGACGGATGCCCCCACCTGGAGCTCCTTGACCTTCTCTGGTGCTTTAACGTCGACCCGACTGGCGAGTTGGGGAAGAGATGTGCTGAGGGGATCGAGGATCTAAGGCGACCCTCTGACTCTGTCCATGATTGTGAGTTCGATGCCCCGCTTCCAGATCCTATCCCTTTCTTTCGGGGATATAAATGGGGGTGGCATATAGGATATTACTGGGGGTCGTGGGTCGAGTAATGGTAGCGTTGCAGATATAACAGTTTCGGCTCATCATAGTATCATGATCTGTGCTGCAGGCCAATTCTTGCTCCGTATATACTGGCCACAGTTCAGCCGACGGTGACGCCGTCATCTGATGCCCCAAACCTTCTCCTTGATCGCTGCTTGCTTGTTAACAGCCTACCTTGCCCAGGTAGCCACAGAAAGTTCCGTACACGTCAAGGCCCTTTCCATTGCCATGTAAATTTCCATAACGCCCCCTCATCTCCCAAGTGTTTCATTGCACAAGTACTCACATACAGATTTAATCGAGAAAGGGCCACCCTTGTTCGCGTGCCAAATATCTCGATCTCGTCCTCTGTCTTGACTCGGATGCGGAGCCGCAGCAATGGTTAGTATTATTGCTTCGTGGGAGAGAGAATTTTCAGAAGATACAGTTGCTTCCCGGAGATTCAGCTGGTACAATTCTGAATTCCGTGTGTCTTTTCAGTTAAGGGCCCCCGATTAGGCACCCATTGATCTGTCCAGAATCTTGCAGCGGTTCCCGATCCAACGCTCCAACCCAACTTCACCCAGTGAGTAAAATAATTAAATAATCACAGAGAGGTTGGTTGTACGTTCATTACATTCACGATCCATACTTCATATTATTAATTATATAATTAATTAGCGTGAAATTTAATCGTGAAGGTCTCTCTCTCATATATAATTCCATCCAGGGCATTATCCATTCTTTCTTATTTTCAAAGTTCAGTCATGTCTTATTTAAGTAGGAAATCAACATCGGCCCAACGGTTAACTTAAGCAAATAGAACGTGAGTCCGATTCATGAATAAGTCCAGGAGGTTGAAAATTTGATTCACCCTAAGTGTATAGAGACTACTCATTCATGTATCTTAAATATAGACATATGCATTCATAAACTTGGGAGAATCACTCGTTCTTTAAAAAAAAAATTTCACTACTCACTCATTTAAATTAATTAGTATAAAACCCGTGCTTCGCAGTAATAATATAAATTATTAAAAATATAAATATTTATAATTTATTAATATAAAATCATTTTGAAGAGAAAATATAATGATGTGAAGAGCATATATACTTCTAGTATAGATCATATAGTATCATAGATAAATTATTTTTTAAGTTTCTGTAGAAAATAAAAGATCTCATTCAATGGCCCTGTGCAAAAAATACAAACGAAATGGAAAGAAAAGAAAAAGATAAAAAGCGAAGGACGGTGGAGTCGAGAATTCTGTGAGCCCTATCGCACATAAAAGTTTAAAAAAAATTAAAAAAAGAAAGAAATTTCACATGAAGCAACAGATTGAAAGGTTATGTGCGACCTCACTAAATAGAAAAATTTTAAAAAATAAAATAAATTTATAATAAGTTGCTACGTGACAATCTAATAGAGTTGTAACCCTCTTTTACTATATTAAGCATATAGATTATTATTAGTTATTCTTTATCTACAGTGTATGCATCATATTCGCTCAATATTATTCCAATCTTTTTTTTTTTTCTAAACAAAAAGAAGGGCAACAGTAAACTACTTATTATTCCAATCGCTGGACCGTGTTTCTATCTTATTACCCTTTTTTTTTAGTCTTTGTGCTTCACCCCCATTAGTTTGCCCCCATTTAAATATGTGCAACGATCTTTGAGTTCTCTCTCAAGAATCGGCACACTTTATCAACGTACGTCAGTCATGCAGAATTCTAGTTAAGCTGTCGATCCATCCAAGTCTTAAAACTACACGGGGGCAATTTTGGGAGAATGAAAGTAATGTAATAGGGGAGATTGAAATGGGAAACAAAACTTCCAAATAACAATTCATGCGCTCCATAGGCAAGTCAGGACAAGATCCCTTCGTGTCAAACGATGCGCCCCCCACAAGTGAAACTAACTTTTATATGCCATTAACTCTTTCTATGTAAAATCGGAACTCACCTCGTTAATGCCCCGAGTTCATTATCATGGGATAGTCAATCCGGCTACAGCATCTCCGAGAACTTGGCTCCACTGGATCCTGTTCATTAGCTAAGAGATTCTTAATGAATTATGAGTGCTGCATACATAAAATATAGATCGGAACATGGTAAGATGTCAGATCCCAATAAAGGATTTTCACATATAGACAACAAGCTTTTACAGGACTACCACAAACGATGGGCTAGGCAGAGCTGAGATACATGTGTGTTGGTCCGCTGCTAGGCTGCTTTACATTTTCTACTATACGTAAAACCACTTCAGATGAAATGTTGCTTCGGAATTATGTACATTGAAGCAATCATCAGAGCAAGCATATGATATTTAATACGTGCAAGAAAGCGTTAGAGGTACAATGTAGGGGGGGAGTAGTTGTTTCTTATCAGGTTTTGGTTTCTGGGTTGAAGAGTCATGATTCCATTCATGCACTGAATCCCTGGTCGAGGGAGCTCCGAGGACTGGCTCGAATGTTGGGACAGGCTTGGGCTGATGCCTCGGCCATCTGCTCTGCGTTGATCCCCTCGTTGCAGATGTTTGCCAGGGACCTCATGTGCTTCATCCCGTATTGAGAGAGGGACCCGCAATGGGTCTCGAACGTTCTTACCTGCACGATTCGATGCGCTTAGAAAATATTGAAACTAGTATGTTCGAATTAACCTGACAGGATGCTCTCAATATTCTTGAAATAATTAGAGGGTGGTGCTAGCAATTTCTACAGCCAGTGCCAAAAGAAAAAATAGATCGTTAGTCACCAGGCTTTCAAGCATTTCCAGTCATCCACAAGAGGTTGTCCTGCAGGTCGAACGGCACTCAGCACTTCTGGGCCCCTTGTGATACCAAATAAGAGCTTTCCAATGAGCTTCATGCTCTGATCTATATGCATCCTCTGTGACATTACTTCAACAAACTGCCTTTGAGCTTCCGCTTTCCTGGAAGACCCTTCAGGAGATTTACGGAACTGCAAAAAATGGAAAGCAGGAGCTGGATATTATTCCACTGCGAAGATGCGATCAGACACAAACTGATGGGAAAGTGAGCCTATCATCGTCTGTGGCCCTTAACGAAGCATTAAGCTTACAGACTAGGCAAGGAATAATACTAGATGATAGCCAGTATTTTCCAAGTGTCTCCATAAAATTGTTATAGCTCAACAATTACCTCTACACTTTTGCTGCTAGAGTTCCGGTGTATGCAAAGAAACTTTGTTCTGAAATGGAATTAATAGCACTGGAAACAGAATCCCTAGATTTTCAATTTCCTTTCTTGTCTAACTGGATATGATCAACTGATTTCTCAAATTGTATTCTGATACATGCCGAATATATGGGACTGCTCAGAAAGCATGGAAGCAAAGCATAATATTGTGATAAGAAGAATATTACCTTATCCCAGAAATGTAGCAGATCAGCATCTCGCTGGTTAACAGCTTTAGATGAAGGTCTCAAGGAGTTGTCATCAACAAAAGTGTAATTATCATTAGCAGGGTTTGTGCCCATGTATAGGTAGAGAGATTCCGTACTTAACGCTATATCACCATATTGCATTACATGGGAACCAAAGGCAGAGTAGTCATTCGCAGTCCTCCTCTTCACCTGTGAGTAAGGAACAGAATTAGCAAACAAAAATTTCCCTTGACAGATGGTAAACAAACAACTTGCATGCACTTTCGCTTATTAGTCAATGTGAAAGGGCATTAAGGGCCTTCAGTCACACAGCATCAGGTAAACCTAATGTAAAAAAGTGCTTCAGTAGTTTTCAGGTGCATTCAATTCTTACCAGTTCATACTGCTGATGCAAACTTTCAGTCCGCAGGTTATGTACATCACTGTTGACAAAGTAAACATAGACATCAGCACACGGAGATCAATATGTGATTTGCACCTTGCAGCAATCAAATTAATTGCCATTGACTTCCACAAAACTTGTCAGTAATACGTGGCATGTTAAGTAAGAAAGGTACAGAAGTTATAATAAACACCTGTCCTCCATCCCGGCTACACTATACAAGTCGCCTAAGCATGTTTCATACTCCGGGGGAGGGCTAGGATATTCTCCAGGGCAATAGGTACCCCAACTGCTCTCTTCTGCATTTGCTGCTGTGGTTGCATAAATATTTAAACCTTCTGGAAGAAGACCTTCAAAAATGCTGCCAGATTCACAAGCTTCAAGATAAAATACCTGCACATATCATTTATATAGCCGGAAACTAATTATTTTAGGAACTTGCAGAAACAATTATAAGAACCATTTAGCATAAAAGGAATATAACAGCTTACCAAGCTTTTATAAGTCCCAGATGCATGCTTCTGCTTCAAGACATCTATCAGGTCATCAGCATAAAGGTAAGAGATGGTGGGCATACCTGAAAATTATTCACCAATAAGAAAACCACTTTGTCAACCAAGCATTCAAGGCTCTGATAAAATAGCACTATCTTTTTATGGGGAAATCAATAAAATAGTACGCTTATAATTACTATATAAAGTCATCGAATAAGGATAGGGTTAGCTGAAAACATAAACAAAGATCATAGTGAGCTTCACATAATAGAAGTTGTAAATTGAGTCGCTAGCTACATTGAAAAGAAAAATAGAACTCCCTGGAAGAATGATAAAGAGACAAAATTGGGATTCAATAAGTATTTTCAAGGAGATACTAACCCAACACCCCAGGGCCACCATGATCGGTGTAGTATATGAAGATGTGGTCATTTGGACCGCTATCCACAACCTTACCACTGCCACCTGTAAGAGCAGTCTTGTTTCCGAGTATTGCAGCAAAGAAGTTGTTAACTGTAACATCCTCTCCTGTATAATCCTGCAAGAAGATGAATTACAGTCAGCAAAGTCAGTGTATTCGTACCTTTACCACAGAGCTTTTCACGATATACATAGTTATTACCACGTAACACACAGACCTTGGGAACTCCTTCATAAACATCAGCACCATCAGGACTGTTAATGATAATTCCAGGCCTGGGGTTCTCCGAATTGAAAGCAATGTCATCGTACATGAAAACTATAATGTTTTCGTCTTTCAAGCCACCTTTCTTCACGAGTTGATACGCATGGCAAACATCCGCCTAGAAAGTAAAGCAAGAAAAGCTGATGTCAATTGATTGTCATGTATAAACGAAACGGAGACTAACTGTTTCAATTTTTGTCAAATGCTCAACCCAATATGCACACTCCTGCTGGACCTTCTGCACAAACATCCAACAGTGGAATTCTATAATACCAATGTATTGCTCTCACTGGCATATGAGCTCTTCCCCATCAACATGGCAGTGGTGGATGCGAGTTAATAACCATTCCATCCTGTTTCCTTTTGATTGGCATCAAACATAGCCTAACAGTTCAAAAGTGCTGCCTTGGTAGATAAGTCTATGCACCTTATTCCATTAGTCAACCTAGTTATGGCAGTGTGAGAGTTCCATCTCCGTTTCTCATTAATCTCCTCGTTACAAACTATTCGATACCTCAAGTGACGAGAGAAACATAAATCTACCAAAGGAAGGATTAGATTAGGTTAATTAATTACAGTGAAAGATTTGCTTAAAATCGAAACGAATTGAAGTCCTGAACTTGGAGAAGAAGGTCAATTCATGCGATAGGCTTAGTTTGCGAATATCAGCTATCAACGACTCCAGAAATTGATTTAAACATCAGAACTTCAGCGGAAAACGATAAGGAGCAGATGATGGGTCACCTGATGCCGATAATTCCAGTATCCGTTCGATCCAGCGATCAGGACCGCCCATCTAGTCCCCACGGAATCGTCATCAACATCATCGTTGGCATGGAAGAACCTCGCAGCTTCAACTGGGAGCTTGATGACGTCCCCGGCGATGTTCCGGCGGCCGGAGACGCACCCCGCGCAGAGGAGGGAGAGGAGGACGAGGACGGCAGCGATTTTCATCGGCGTGCTCCGAAAGCGTTACGCTATCAGCGGTGGAATCTATGACCGAATATAATGAGGGTGAATTTTATTTTGGCCCAATACTTTAATTCATGTACAAATTAGCCCCAACACTTGTATACAATTTTTAGTTGAGCCCGAATCCGAGGGGTCTTGCTCAATAGTTGCTCAAAGCTCGACCACCCGCTCGTGTAATAAAGGGCACCACCGAGACTTGTTTCGGTATCTCATACACCGAACATGGTTAAGCTAGTATAGTTTTTCTAGAAATTAATAAATTTAAACCAGTCCGGCTTTGATTCAAATTGACAAAAGAGTAAATTTATTCCGATCATAATTTTTTTTGTTCATGAGACTGAAATTTATGACCTTACTTGAGGGAGAAAATTGTCCAACCACCTCAATTAATTCATATTGATCGGTTAATATTCATATTTTCATTTTCAAGAAGTTAGGAGAATGTTATTTAATATTTTATTTTTCCATTTTTTAAAAACTTAACAGAAGAATGGAAGTTCAACATGTAAAAGTTTCGGAAGATTGTGGGGGAAAATTGAGAGAAATGTTATTTGTGGAGGTGAAATGAAAATTACCAGAAGACGGTGCGAGTGGATCAACAGACGAATGGTCAATTTTGGGATTGGGTGGGAAGGCTGTCAGAGATGGCTGATTTTTGTCGACTACTGCTGAGATTCTATTGGCTGGGTCCCACGAGGCAGCCTCTCCCCTTCTCTCTCCTATAAAGAAACTTTTCTAATGAATAATTATTTATTTAATATATTAGTTAAAACAATGTTGCACCATTTATAAAAATTTAAATATGATTTTT
>CM075309.1:4327155-4366109 GCA_037672795.1 Lagerstroemia speciosa | reverse complement strand
CCCCCCATTTACATCCCCGAAAGAAAGGGATAGGCTCTGGAAGCGGGGCATGAACTCACAATCATGGACAGAGTCGGAGGGTCGCCTTAGATCCTCGATCCTCAGCACATCTCCTCCCCAACTCGCCAGTCAGGTCGACGTTAAAGCACCAGAGAAGTTCAAGGAGCTCCAGGTGGGGGCATCCGTCGAGAATCGCCTCCAGGCCCCTGTTGGTAAGGTTGTTCCCGAGCAGCTGAAGTCGGCGAAGTTCAAGCATGGTCTTTGCTATGGCTAGCGCGTCACGGTTGGATTCTATGTCAGGGTCCTGAAAGCCTTTGCTATTAAGCTTCAATGTGTTGAGGAGAGGGCAACACTGCCCCACGGGCTCAAGGGATTCGAAATTCAAGAAACAACAAAACGAGAGCTCCAGTTCCTCCAGCAATGGGAGTTTTGCAACAGCTTCGCGCAATCCTTCATGTCTAACTTGTGGGCAAAACAAGTATTTGATCAGCAGCCGATTCACAGATCAAGGAAGAAAGACATTGCTCGAACACATTAAAAAGACATTCTAGCATGCTCCCGATCCTCTCTCAAACCCAAAATTTGATCACTTCGGAAGGAAAATTCAACCAAAAACTTTGCCTCGACGGCATTCGAGAAGGTCAGGAGCACTATCATGAACAAGTCGATGCAAAAGCATGGTCATGGGTAGAAAATTCCTTGCCCTTGTGGAAGATTTTCCTGGTTGGTTTACAGAGTTTATTACTAATCATTGAGCTGACAAGCTTCGTACATTTTAAGAAATCCTCCAAAAAAAAAAAAAACTTCATCTTGAAGAAACTGTGGAACCAGAGAATCTCGTGATCGTGAAAAGAATCGGATAATCAATCTTACATTTTATTAAAGAAAATTTCAAGCTCGCTGACAAGCAGAAAGAAGTAGACGACGTAAAGACAAATAGAAAAGATCGCAATCTTCCTGATAAAATAGATAAGAGGGATGGAGACATGACCTGGCCGTGATATAGCGGAGGAGGTCGTTGTCGGCGAAATGCCCGATAGCGATATCGACCAAGCCGCCACAGCTACGATCAACGGCGTTCCTGCACATGGCAGCCGAGCACCCCTTCTCACCACAGCGATTGCCTTCATTTCTCATGTCGATCGTTCTCCAAAGGGACGGCGCCCTGCAGACGCTCCGCCACCGGGAGCAGACCAGCTGCACGTTATCTAGCCTCTCAAATGCCCCGAGCCTCGTAAAAATCGCGATCGCGATGTCCTGTGGCAACTTCAGCCAGTTGCGAGATCCGTAGGCCGAGGAGGCCGTGGAGAGGCCGAAGCAATTTTGGTCAATTACACTTTTTTTATTTTCATTTCGTGCATTGATTTCATCCTCAAATATCAATTTCGCATAAGACATGTCAATTTTATTCCATGTATCAGTTTCTTCGTCCTTAAATTTAATCAATTTCGCAAGCAATGTATCAATATCATCCCTAAAAGATAATTAAAAAATTAAAACTTCCAACCCTGTTGTTAGTCCACTACTGGAAATCACTTTACTTTAAATAGGTAATTTGTATTTATCGATCTTTTTTTTGTACAGCAACTGTCCTTTATCGTTCTTCTTTTAGGGCTATTCACTTAAAAAAAATTACCAACTATTTAAGAATTTTGTGATCTATTGCGAACTATTTTTTACCTAAAAATCACGAACTATTCAAGAATTTTCTAATCTACCACGAACTATTTTTTGTTCCAGGAAATCACAAATTATGCTATTTTCTCCTAATCTACCGTATCGTTAATTTTGTCTGTTAATGGCAGATGTGCACAATTAAGTTTACTGATTGTGCAAATAGAATCTGACGTAACATCACACGTCGCGTCCATTAGATATAAAAAATGCAAACAGTTGTTAAATTCTCCATTTTATCATGAGAATGGATGTACAAACGATGTGCAAACTATTCTCGAATTCTCTAAGGATGAATGTGCAAGGTGTTCCTTATTTTTATGACCAGATGGATGTCATATGTGATGCAATATTAGACTACGTTCGTACAATCAGTAAAATTAACGGTACACGTCAGCAATTAATATTCAAGATTAACGGCGTGTTAGATTAAGGAAACGGAATATAGTTCGTGATTTTCTGAACTAAAAAAATGGTTCGTGATAGATTAAAAAATTCTTAAATGATTTATAATTTTTTAGATAATTAACCTTATATAAAATCTTTGTTATTGCTTTCGGAACCGGGAACTGGCTTGTCCTCTTTTACGATAGCACCGTTATCATCGCAGCCTTTCTTTATCCCTTGCTTTTGACGGCCCTGCTAAAGAACGAGTCTGCCGCCTGCGGCTTTCCTTCAATTATTGTTACCACATTTCTCTAAATTGCACATCACCAATCTCATAATCCAACATCTTTTGTGCTAGGCGTAGGACTGTAAGCAAACAAAAAAAAAAAATCGAAAACCCAAAAAACCCGCCACACTCAGTTCGGAAAGACCGGTCTTTTGGAACCATGTTTATAATTTGGTTGGTTTTTAATGTCTAGAAAAACTAACCCGAAAAAGTGGGTCCCACCCGAAAGATTCAGCAGGCCCGAAACCCACCCGATTTCCTGTCATGTAAAAATTATGTTCAAATTTTAACACTACGACAGGTAACATTATTAAGTGTCTCTTTGAAGGAGTTTATGATCAACTTGATCTTTAACAATTAAAATCAGTCTATTAGTGCTAATATTTTCCTCAGAGGGTTTTACTCCTCATTAACTTTGCACGCTTTCGAACTAATCTTACTATTGTATAAAAAAATTGGATTCAAAAAAAATCATCTGTAAAATCCGCTCTCGAAACTGTCGGTTTTCATGACCCCTAAATGGCTCTTGGTGTGATTTTTTATCCTTGAAAAAAGACTAATCTAAAAAAGTCGAACGTTGGCAATTTTGACCCAACCATTTATACCCCTGATTAGAGCAAGGTTCCTTGTCAATGGTCCTCTTAGGACTCATATAATCGTGTCCTCGATAAGCAACGACATGACCATCAACTGCTGTGAGCCGAGGTTTCCGATCATCGATAGAGAGAGATACGGAGCACCCTTACGTAGGCATCATCCACGTCCTAAGATCTTTGGGATGTCCTGGAGAATGGAGAGCTGTGAGCGCGAGCCCTAAATAAAATAAAATAAAAATAAAAGCACTACCATGCACCATAACAAAAATTCAAAATGAACCCGAAACCACTCCCTGTTCCTAGCCATATTCCAGATCAATAAATCATCCTCAAAATCTCTGGCTTAGGCAGGCGGCTTCCGGTCAGATACGGACCGATCTAATGGGTAGAAGAAAAATTGCTGCATGTCATTGCCTGTGAACCCCAAAAGCTCAGACTTGTAGGATGGTGGTATTCGCTCTCTTATAAATCAGGTTTCGGTCGTTTATTTATCCGATGTGGGATTCACTCATCAACATCCGCCCTCACATGGCAATGTATTCACACTTTGACACATGCCTTTAAATATCCGACCTCAACAACTGACCTCCAGCTTGATACTTTTCTTCCGTACTCGGGCGAGGAAGGACTATTGACCACGAGCTGCGTATTTTTTCTTCTGGTCTTGGGCTTAACAGACCACAAGTTCCACATTCAGATCGTGGTATGGTGTGAGCCCACTCGATTGGTTCCGATACTATATAAAATATCCAAGCGGTCCATAAGAGACTGGACATATATTCATATCAAAAGTTCAAGTTTGTAGGACCCATAACAGCGTTACGTGACGGCTGTAATGATGAAATGCCAGCCATGACGGCTGTTATAGCCATTATTCTTTATTTTTCACCCTCGTTTATATTTTGCTCTAGTTAACTACTTTGATGTTGATTTATTGAAGAGGTAATTCCCTTGCTGCGGTGTTTTTTTTTTTTATTATTAATTAAAAAAGTTCGATCGCAGCACCAGCAACACAATTGCATAATACTGCGACGATCCGAAATCATTACGATTGCAACCCCAACGTCACACAACAACCTGCGACCACTATCTATATCCTTGCCCGCCAACGTCAGATCGGATAGGTTCATACTGGTTTTTTTTCTTAATTGCTCCTCATAAAATAAAAGCAATCACTCAATCATGACTATGTTGCAAAAGCATTTCAACACAAATTCCACTCGCTTCGCAATTTTATTCATCACATTAAAAATTAGTAGGCATTGCTGATTTTCCCACACCGTCAATTCCACCGGCCCTTGTCTTTTTGACACCACATATTATAACATTTATTTGTAAAATTCACCGTAATATGATATTACTTGAATTAAAATTTTACGGTGCAGTTGTTAAAGTCGGTACATCCAACACACGTGTCATTATAATATTTTATCGTCTTTACTACCAACTTTACAACTATTTCACACATACTAACTAAATTTTATAGCTAACTTTACATTTTTTTTTTTTTACGAATAACACGATCTCACATTCCGACCAATTTTTCAAGAAAATTTTACTGTTGTTCAAATTTTTCTCGCGATCTTAATATTCCTCGTGATCTAATAATATTCAAACCAAACGACCCCAGATAAAGATTCATAAGTTTAAAAAAATAGAGAGAACAAGAGAATATAAAAGGCCCGCCTCATAATAATTGAATTAACTGTCTCTTCATCTCAAATCAAGATTAATTTCTCCGAATACTAAGCCTAACTACCCAATATTAGTGAAATTGGACGATTTAATCCTTGAATTATTAAGAAAATGATTTTGAACTTTTTAAATCTTTTCTTTATTTTAAGTGATTGATTACATACAGTTTATATTGGACTGTTTAACAGTTAAAGCGAATCTCTATAAAAGTTTCCCTCATATTCTACTCTCTGCCATCGGTGGGCAACACTTTTTGACTTCAAAGCATCCGCGAAACTGGAGTTATTGAACCAATCACTAAGCCTTGCCACGGACCGGAACCAGAACTGTCAGAACCGGGCTTCAACTGGTCTGGACCATGGGTAGTCGGTTCCAGACCAGTTCCTCCTTAAATGAAACGGTTTCCGGTTTAGAAAGCAATGGTTCGGTTATAAACAGCCATTTTCTTTAAAAATTTTAAAAAGTTAAAATGCCTAAATATTCTTAACAACAATGATATAACGACTAGTTTCTTACATTTCTATAATAAAGATTGCATTAAACATATATTTTATTGATAATTTTTTTGATCTTATGAAACGGTCAAAACCGTGAATCAACACTGCAACTAGCAGGTTCCAAATCGGCCTTGAACAGTCGCAGGGGCGGTTCAGTGCCCGGCCAGTTCAGAACCGTGGTCAGGACTACCCACTACTACGTATTAATACATCACATTAAAAAGCAGAAAACGACCGTTGAGGTTTTTACTCACTGTCTCCCGAGGGGTAAATCAAATTGGATTGAAAGGGGGGATGAATTGATCGAAATCCCGTCCCATCGGACCTCGAGGAAGAGAGGACTTCATGAGATCTTTGATCATCGAAGCGCCATTGCCATTCGCTGGTTCTTCAAGCTCTACGGTCGTTTATGTAGTTTGGGCCAATCGATGGTCAAATTTTACCTTTTAAACGGTAATTTTTTAAAATTTTTTTACTGTAATTATCATTGCATTTTATTCGAAGCAAAATTCAATTTTTTTATCCTTAATCTACCTCATGGACTCAGCCTCCTCTGTTAACAATCCATAGAAGAGCAACAAACTGTTGGTACAAAGGAGGAAGAAGGAAGGCTCCAAAGGCATTTTATTTTTGCCATATTTAATAAAATAAATAAACAAAATTCATCTGTATGTACACAGACATTATTTTTATATTACCCTCTTTTAAAATGAAGTTTCAAAATCAGACTATATCGTGTCGTGTTTAAACGTGTCGAAATCCTAATGACTTAGACATGACACATTTATTTTTTGTATTTAAACGTGTTCGTGTCTAAACTGTGTTTAAACCGGGTTGACAAATTTAATATAGAATGTATGCGATATATAATTATACTCTAATAATATGTGATACAACTACTAAAATAATTATATTTATAGACAATTGGTATAATGAATAAGTAAAATTAATTAATTACATAATATTTGATGATAATGAAACATGTGGTGTATGTAATATTTTACAAATCATATAATTTTTACATATACATATATTAAATAGGTTCAATATTTATATAAAAACAATGAAATATATTTAATAAATATACTTAAACGTGTATTATTAGGTTACACAAGTTCAACCCACTTAACACATTTATTTATCATATGTAAATGGCTTCATATCTAAATAAGCTTGACCCAAACTCGTTTAAATATGAACAATTTTTACATATAAATATATTAAATAGGTTCAATATTTATATAAAAATAATGAAATATATTTAATAAACATGTTTAAACATGCATTATCGGGTTACACAGGTTCAACTCACTTAACACATTTATTTATCGTGTTTAAACTGATTCGTGTCTGAATAGACTTGACCCAAGCCCGCCTAACATTCCTATATATTATTTTGGAAATTTATAATTCTTCCATTTTATTGGACGGAATTTCAATGAATTAAATTAGATTCACGAGAACCACGAATTCTTAACTTTTTAATACCAAGTAAAGCATTGTTGTTTCGAATTTTATTTATCTCACCGTATCATGTCGTATCGAGTCATCGTATCATATAAAAAATTACCAGGCCTAGAGAAAATACAGGATTAAGAGAAGTTTTAACTTCCAATAATAAGAACCAAATTGAATGTATATACATATATATTATTTTATATTATCCTCTTTTTAAATAACATTCCATCTTCGAGATTTCAAATAAAGAGAATTTAGGAGTAAGAAAATTTTGAAATTCCGATCAATTAAACTGGCTTGAATATGAATTAAGCATGATCTCTAGATAAAGTAAGGCAATACATATTTTTGCTTTAAATTTAATATTTCCCTTTTATTTAATATTTTATTTATTTATTTATTTTATTAAAAATGTTACATGAGCAATTGCGATCCAGCTATTCTTACCATGTAATGTTTGAGTTTTATGTTTGACTAATAACATATCAGACAAATTGAACTGCAGGTACTAAGATGAACTGAGGAACGAATGTTAAGATGAACTGAGCAACGGATACTAATATCAATCTCGTCAACGTAGTACAATAAAAAATTTAGTGGAATCCAAGAAACCGATACTCATGGAGGCCTAAGGTCACGAGTATCTTTTAATAATATTAATTAGAACGAGATTTGAATGTGAAATCTCGATATCACCGGACCGGATGGCTAGGTGCTTTGAATTATTAGACACCACCCTTTGAGTATTTTATATTTATTGTTGTTACAAATTTTGAAGGCCCAGCCCATTTTCGTCGCTAGCTTTCATTTCATTTCATTTCATTTCTCCTTATAAGTTTTCCGTCAGCTTCTCCCCTCTGGAGCCATCCCCCCTCCTCCTCCTCTCTCTCTCTCTCTCTCTCTCTCTCTCTCTCTCTCTATCTATCTATCTCTTTCTATCTCTATCCCATACTCTCTCGCTGCTCTCTGCGATCTCTGATCTGCAACGCCACCTCTTCCTCCCCGGCAACCCTCTCCTCCATCGCCCAGCTGAGAGGTGAAGACGGGGACGATTCCTAACCCAGGGTTTCTCTTTGCAATCTGTATATTTCTGAACAACCGGTGACAGGATTGAATTTGCAATTCGTTTTGGGAAACCGAGATTGGTGCTCGGTTTCATTAAGATTTCTCCAGAGGACTGACAGATTCCGTGCCGTAAATTTCTTCCTGCAGACGCATTCTCGGGGCTTCCGGCAGCTTTTGGGAGGACGACCGGAATGGATTTCTGCGATTCCTTTACGTAGAGGAGCTGCTCTGCTCGAGAGCAGATCAGTCTCTGGATGTCAAAGGATCGGAATCCTATGTGAGAGTCGCAGACTTGACCTCAGAAATGTCGAGTTTTCGCTGAAGCTTGGAGAATCCGGGCCATATACAGGTAGGGAAATCATTCTGATGAGCACAATTAGGCTCACTCACTGTTCTTGATTCTCTGGTGTTATCCGAGGATTTTGTCGTTCACATCTCAGTTCCTCGCATTCTTTTGGGTAAACAAGCTCTTATTTGCGTTTTCCTTTTGGTGATTGACAGGTTTCTCGGCAAAATCGGCCTTCTCTATCTCTGGTTGGAATCCGTGCGGGCATCGAGCTTTCGCCGGTGGAGAAGTGGGAAATTACCGGTAATGCATTAAATCTGCATCGATTTCACATTCCAGATGTCCAGTTTCCTCGCTTTGAGCTGAAAAACCCGACCCGCGTTCTGAGCTTTCTCCCTGAGAAACCAGCTCATCGGAGCTCTGCCTCAGGAAGCTCTCCTTCATCCCTTAGCTCCTCTGGACCTTTCGATTCTGGGCAGTTAGTTCTGTTGGATTTCTAACAGAGAAACTCCCATCCTTTTCACTTCTCATGGGATTCTTCCATTCACATCCTCATTTATCTCCCAAGCTCTCCTCCTTTTCTTTCTTCGTCATCTTCTTCCTATTCACGGATCCTGCTTCCTCTATCCCTCTCTTCTTCAGTCTGATTTGTCTTCAGATGTTCGTATTTTTCTTGGATTTTGGCGACTGCCTGCTTGCTGTGATTTTGATTCAGAGCTTCTCGCTCCTCTTGTGGTGGGAAGTACCCGAAAAAAAATTCTTCCCTTTTTCTGGGGATTTTTCGGGAGTATTTCCGATTCTGATCTTCTGCAGTTTGCTGCTCAGCTGAGGAAATCTGCCATTTCAGCTTGCAAATATCGTATTTTAGTTTATTTCCCTCTCTTCCTGCATTTTCCCTGAAACAAAAGAAACCTCCAAGGAAAATTCTGATCTCTTCTTCTCCCTCCCCTTCTTCAACCTTGGCTATAATTGCCCTTAGCCGATTTAACTTGTTTTCTCTTCCCTGTTTCTCGATTTTCGGCCCACTCTGCAATTTCGCCGTTCATGTTTTTAGCGTTTCATTTCACAAAGCCACCCCCTTTCCCGTTTCAGTAAAATTCCGGCGGAAATTTTAGATGACCCATCAAACCCAAAAGATGCAGAAGCTAAGGACTCTCTTTTTCCCCTGCTAACCCTAGTTTACCCAGAGAGAAAACGAAAACAGAAAAAGAAAAAGAGGGAATCTCAATTAGCTCTTAAATGTGTGTTTCTATGTATTTTCATTTTCTTTTCCAGGTGTATTTAATGTCTTCAATCGAATTTTCTTTTTTCCCCCCCTGATGGGACAGGTATATCAATTATTGTATAAATAAAAAGATGGAGAAGGATTCTCTCAGGGCCGGCAAGTGTGGCACCACCACGAGCAGATCCGGAGGAGTTGACGGGCTGCTGAGATCAAGCTCAGAGGCTGCCAGGCAGACGACGACGACGACGACGACGACGACGTCGGACTTCGTGCTTCAGTGGGGCAACCGGAAGCGGCTCCGGTGCATGAAGGTCCAGGCGAAGGACGACTCGGCGGCCGCCTCCCAAAGGACAACCGCTAGGGTCGACCGTCGGGTCGTCAGGGCAGATCGGGAACTCGGCCAACCCGGAACCGCCACGAACTCGAATCACGGCAATGGCTACCTCAATCTACGTCATCGCCCCTGCTCCCCTCCCATCCTCCCACCTCAGCGGGTTCTCAGGTAAATTACGAATTTGTGTTTGGTATACTTGATTGATTAAACGAATCCCTCTCCTCCTCTAGCTCTGTCTTTCCGTCCCCCCTCACTGCTTTTGCTTTGGTTTCCCGGCGCGTGAGTTGCACGCTCCGTCGGATTTGTGGGGTCTGGAGGTTGATCCTCGGAGATCAGTTACCGTTTATTACTAATCTTTTGCAGTTTAATTTTCTTTTTTTTTTGCATAGAGGGTCATAAAATTTCCCGATTTCATGTTTTCACCCCATACTTTTCTTTTTTTGCACGTCTAAAACAAACACGTGTATGCGCTTAAAAGTTCACAAGCTCAGGTATCAGGTATAAGGCCCAGGCCAGGCTTGCCGTTTGGTCCTCAAACATTTGAGGATTTGCCTTTTGGGGCTCTATATAGTTTGGGCATGAGATCTCCCATGGATCTTATCTCCTAGATCCTTCTTGGTGATGGGCTCAGTTTTTCTCTATTTGAGCAGAGGAGAGACCGACACATGATCTAGGTCGACTAGGCTCGATACGCGTTCGGTTCCCGGGTGATCTCCTCGAACCACGCACTCTCTAGGTAAGCCCGGCCAGTTTTCTTCATCCGCTACGGTATTCCTAGCTTTCAATTTTGCATATCCTGATTGCTCTTCAGTCATCCGACCGGCGATCATCGCCGTGATCCGATCACATGTGGTTATTTTCTCTCGAGGTCGCTGATCGGATGGATCTTGAGTTTGAGATTTTGGGAAATTGTTTTGTGATTGGATTCTGTGGCTGTTTTTGGGGAAGGTGGGAAGGGTTGCTTTTTGGAGGGGCAAGATTGACTTTTGAAAGCGAGCGAGGTTTTCTCAAGATTGAACTTTTATTTGATTGGTTCTTGTTTCTAATTATATTGCGTTTCATGGATAATAATTCATAAAAAAACTTAAATTATTTAATCTCATAATAATACTATGAGAAAGAATTAATTAAATTATTTTAATTAACATTAATTATGATAATAACTTAAGTGATTAATATAAATTTATTTTTATCATATTTTAATTGTTACTTTTCATGTCACTCAACGATATAAATCACGTAAGAATGTCTCATAATTCATACTATACGTGTCATATGAGTACTTTTTGGTCGAGATGTTTCAATTTTCTTACCTTATTATTAGCTAAAATCTTGGATAATTTTATTTTTAAAAAATATAAAATTAAGAGAATTTTATTTTGTAATAATTTTTCTTGTTAGAAAAATAATATTATGATGGTTATATCTGTGCGTCCACTACCTCCAGTTGGTCAGGTGGAGCCCAGATGCAATGCGGTGCCAGTGCAAGACCGCACATTGCCTTATTTTCTTTTTATTATTTGTTCGATGCAAAATTTATTTTTTAATATCGGTTCTCACATAACAGCATGTTTACATTTGACACATGTTTTGAGAGGTCTGTTCTCAACAACTGACCTTGAACATATATTTATTTTTCTTCGATACTCTGGTGAATGGGACAATTGACTATGAGCCTGAAATTTTTCTTCCGGTCTTGGTTGGGATTAATGAGTCCCGATCACTCTCTTATAAATTAAATTTTTTTCATTATTTATCAAATGCGGAATTCATTTCTCAACGGTAACTCTTAACTCCAGAGGGGCAAAAGTGTAAAAGCAATCCCAATCACTTGCGCTCGTCGTGCACCTGACTGTACCTGATAGTTGCCTTGACGCATCCAATGCTATCCCCACCAGAAGATAGGTAGGGGATAGGTTTCTAGCTTTTGTGGCCGAACTCCAATCAACCCCAGCGCAGCGGTTCGGTCCGGTTCCTGGTCGGAATCTGGTCCCACTTAGTTTCCATAGCCAACCCACGCCTGCCACGTGGCCAAAACTAGTAGAAAAAGCCTTTCCAAGGTAAAACCATCACACGGAAGCCCTTCTCTCCTCCAAATATCTCAGCTTTTTGACGTTGAAAAAGAAAAAAGTAAGGTATCATTGTTTTATCATTATTCATTTCATCGTTTCCACGAAACTCCTCAGTATTATTTTTTGCCAGATTTGTACATCCCCACCACCACTGATCCAGATCACCTGGTGGGTGTTTCTGTAATTTGGTAATTAACCCCATCATCAGAGTTTTTTATTTTTCTTTTTTTTTTGGGAAAAGGGAGAATTTTGTCTGCCTTTAATGCCTGATGATGATGACAGTGATGATGATATGTTGAGACTGGTGGGTTTTGGTGCTCCTTTTCTTCCTTAGGAACTCTGAGAATTCAGCCGCCATGAGGGGGCAGACCAACGGCGGCCTGAGGGGGTTCTCCTCTCCGGACAGGGCGGCCCATGACCGGAGGGGCAGCCACCACCACCACCACAATGAGGGCAACAAGTCGGGTGCATCATCGGAGACTGCCCATGACAGCATGAAGGGCAACGGAGGCGGTGGAGGGTGCGGGTCTTCATCTGGCGGAAGCGGGGAGGCGGCAGCTCCGCCGGTGTGGCCGCCCAAGTTCGTGATCCCCCTGACGAACAAGGAGAAGGAGGAGGACTTCATCATCTTCAAAGGGTCGAAGCTCCCCCAGCGGCCCAAGAAGCGGGCCAAGATCATCCAGCGCACGGTCAATGTAAGATCCTACAATCTCTCCACTCTTAAAATCGGCGTACATATTTACGTAATCTTCAATATTCAGAAATTTAATGAATATTAACTAATGTGAGTCAGGTCTATTTATTGTACATAAATATCTCCTAACAAGAATATTCTCCACTAATAAAATTCAAATATACAACTTAATTAATAAAATAAGAGATATCCATCAACTTGTAAATTCACTTTAGTCGGAGTGAACTAACAGAAAACATAGAAGAATTCGATTGAGTTGAAGGTATAGTTTCTTCTTGGTCTTTGTTTTTTGTTTTTTGAATATTTAATATTTATCTGCTTGTGAATTATTAATTTATTAAATTATTAAATATTTTTGTGTGGTTAGTTCGAAGGAGTGGGTGAGGGTGGAGCGCGTGGAGATATGAAATAATTGAGATGGGTTGTGAAATAATTGAGGGGGTGGAGTGAGTCATGGTGGGACCCCGTGAGGCGTTAATGCTCTCTGTCCGTTTTCGTCAGTCTGGCCTTGTCGTGTTGCTTGCCTCAGCCCCTCGAGCTAAGAGATAACGGCGACAAAACGTGGATTAGTTAAGGTTGTCCGGTCAAGAGAAAAAGGATCTACTATTCTCGTTCTATAATTTAAAAATTTTAATTTTAATTTTATATATAGTGTTTTCATACTTCTTTTATTCATTCATTCTTTTATTATTTTTATATTTATGTACCTCTTCTGTATATTGAAAAAAATTATCTGGTTTAATTTTTTTAATTTTATAATTGAGGAAAATTTTATGTCTGAAAAAGCTTATGTCTTAGCTAAAATTTGTATTAATAATAATTCATTGGATTTTTTAGTACGTGGATAAGAAAAAGGCTGTCATGGACTTCTCTTTTACCCCTTTTTTTGGGTCTCCTTTTCTTATTAAAAAAATCACTAGATCCAAAAACCGACGTGTAAAGGATACGGCATACGCATTCATTATGGGCCAGAAAGTCTTCAGTCTCATGGCATTTGGGCGTCTTTGGGCCCATTGTGCAAAAGTGATTCCTTTGAGATTGTTAGCCATCATCGACTGAAAAGGAGATACCTGGGATGTGCTTGGCATTGATATCCGGAAAGAAAACGGATTGGAGCGAGTTCTATAGAATAACTTGTAATAATATCACATGGATAAAACTAGTGATGTTTGATTGAGAGGGACACGTGGGGCTCGATGAGTGGGTGGCTCACCTAACGGTTGACGTGTGTCTGTTGGGATTTGGGTGATGTGTCACTGTCTGGTTGGAGCCATAACCTTTTCCGCCGTTCCCTTTGCTTCTTAAATCGGAAAGTCTCAGGAGAAGCTTTCAAATTCTGATATCCGATGTTCGTCTGTGGTTGCAGTTGGTGTGCCCCGGTGGTTGGCTCTGCGATTTAACCCTGGAAAGATACGAAGTCCGGGAGAAGAAGATCTCCAAGAAGGTAACTTAACTTCCTCTCAACACCCCCCCGAACACTTTTTAAATCAAACAAAGATATCGGGTTTTTTTCTTTCGTGATTGTGGAAGATTTCTGATGAATCTGTCGGTATGTGTCGTGACGATGATGCAGAGACCGAGAGGGTTGAAGGCGATGGGCAACATGGACTCCGATTCCGAGTAGTGACCGAAGTTTTGGTTCGTAGAGAGTCGGAGCGGCGGCTGTAATTTTTCTTGATTTTTGTTTGTTACTTCTCTCGTTTTCCACTCTTTCGGGTCGGAGGAATCGCTTGATAAATGTTGGGACAATGTAAATTATCCAACTCGTGTCTTCAGAAGAGAATAGATAGAAAAGGATGATAGGAAGTTTTCCCTTTTTTTGTTTCCTTTTTCCCCCTGTTCTCCAACTATACGCGTTCTGGGAAAACAGCAATGCTTGAAATTGACAACAGAAAGGGGAAAATGTTTTTCGAGTATTGCTGATCTGGAGTGGAGCTCACAGATAACGTAGTAAAATCAACCGATGAATATTTGACATATAAGTAAATAAGTCAAATCATATTTAAAAAATTATTATTATTAATGAATATGAAAAAATGATGTTGTATTAAATATTTGTTAATGTAAGAATGACGTAACGAGCTGAGTTAATGTAAGAAACTCTCTGTGATTTGACTCGGTCAGAGTGAAAAGTTAAACATTCAAACCTAACAAACCTAACCATGTTGATCATGAAGAGGAATTGAAGTTGCATTCCCAGGCATCCAATTCGATGGTAATTTAAATGGATGTAAAGGGAAGCCTGCCTGGTTCTGTGGATGAATTATGTCCCTTTTTGTAATAATAATTAATATTTTGTTCGATATATACTATTAATATTCATAAGTTCAATGAATTTTGCGTAATCCTAATTCAAGTTGCATAGACTCAGCAGAGGTTAAAAATCTCTTATAGTAAATTTTTTCTCTAAGATTCAAACCCAAATTTTACTCCGAATAAAGGATGTACGATCAGCTTAACGAATTCACTTTAACACGTGCTAATTAGTATTATTATTAGGGAAAAAAAAAAACAGCTCTTGCATTTAAATATTATTTTCTCTTACTTTTTCCTTTGTGTGGGCCGAGTGATGTGATTTGGCAACGGCTACAAGAGTCAAACTAGACGTTATGATGCGGAAGGTGGAGGCAAGCAGGCGACAGGGTGTTGCGGCTAACGGCGAATTGGAAAATGTGCAAAATTTTCTACATTGTTACACGTAACAATCCTCTCATGAAGGCTTCTTCTTCTTCTTCCCAAATTGAAGTTTCAGTACTCACCGCAACATACTCACACGAAGTTCACAGCTTTACGAATTCAAAAAAAAGGAGCTCAGGGACAGCACACGCTTGTTACGTACAGTTATGTTAAGCACTCACCCTCAATAAACTGACTACGATCTGGGTAATTCTATTCTGTACTCGAACGAAGGGAACAACAAATCACGAATCAAATTCTCTCTCTCTTAAACAACAGTTGAGCTAGTAAGATGTGAACTCGCACCGTAACAGCGATAATAAATCGTATAAAATTTCTCAACCCAATGAGCTTCCAGAAAAAAAAAATATATATATATATATATATATATATATTATCCTTCCTCGGTGGCCACATGGCGAGCACGTTGCATTCGCTTGAAAATGTTTTGTCGGTTCAGCTGGCTCTAGAAAATTTTTAAAAAAATAAAAAATAAAAGGAACATTTCAAAAACATTCATCACCTACCGACCTACCTCCCTGTACCGAAATTCCTTCCCACAATTGAATTGATCGAAGGCACATTTTGTGGTGTTAGGCTAACTTCCTAACGTTTCACGTATTCCATTTGACTGGTAAATCCACTTTCGCCATGAACTCGCTCACTCTATACGTGTGAACCGATCCCGGCAGATGCCACATTCGACCGTGTTTAATTAACCGAATCCCAATCTCTTCCGACTGTCTGAAGCTTAGAGCGGTCGGCGCAGCGATTGATTGAATACTCAAATCATTCGGCCGAGCATTGGCTAGTCGAATTCTAGGTCGTGTCTATCGGCCACAGCAGTTCAGATTAACAAAATATCATCATAATTTCCAACCGAATTCTCACGCATTTGGTAACTTCCGTTGATTGCCTCTTTTAATAGCTTAAGGATCGAGCAGTCCGTTTACAGTGGTATGTCTCATCAATTCACGTTGCTGTCCCGATGGAAGAATTTGACTCACAATAATGTTCAGCGGGTGAGGATTTCATCTCAAGCATGGATCTCGAGAGAATCGAAAATGGAGAAGTAGAGAGATTGAGAGAAGAAATGTCAATGCGGATGAAGTAATTTATTTATGTATAACAATCAATAACATATCCAGAAATCCATCAACTGTATATACTCAATCGACGATCACACTCCAGAAAGTACGAGAAAACCTCGAGAGTCGAGATGGTAATAATTAAACACAGAGTATCCTACTGTACTCTACCACATCAAAGAATATGATAACGAAGTGAGGAGCCGTAACCGCAGAAATCATGGAGCCACGAAGAGCTCGACAGAGACGAAAGATCAATCCGTAAAAGCAATAAGAGACAGACTGACAGACACGCTGCTTCGAGCGATCAGATCCTTACCTCAGATCCGAAGACAAGAGCGACGACGCCGGCGAAGAGAGGCAGGGCGAGCGGAGGAAGGACCGAGCTGGCGGGCGAGGTCGGGCTCGGAGCGGGGGCCTCCACCTGCGCGGAAGCTGTGAGAGCAGCGGCGGCGAGGACCAGAGCCACGAGAGCGGACTTCGAGAACGCCATTGCGGGGAAGATGTGAGCGTGAGGATCGGAGAAGAGGAAGATGAGGAGAAGAGGAGGGACTGACTGTAAGAGTACGAATACGGTGAGTCGGGGCAGGGAGGTAATAAATAAATAGCGGGGGATGGGGTGCTCAACGGGCAGCTGTCAAAGATTTACAGCTGGCATTTGATGGTAGGATGGCTATTCTCCTGGGCGGGGCCCACTTTCCTTCAAAACAAATGAAAATCCGCTAAAAGGAGGAGAAAAAAAAAAGAGAGAGAAAGGAGAAGCTTTTACATTGCATTATTCGGCTTTTCAAATTAGAAATTCAAATTTTAAGTAAAAATTTTGAAAAAGTCCAAAAAATCTTGTAATGGATGAGATCTTTTTCTCATTCTGAATGATCATATCGGGTATTTTTTAAGTTTCTAATTTTTATTTTCAAAAAATAGTTTTTAAATTTATTATCATGATGGCAATCATGCTCAGTTCTCAACACCACTCAAGTTCCATGCTTTTTTTCCTTCATCATCTGTGTGAATGTCAGATATGTAAAAGTGCAGTATGATTCAGAGTCCATTTTTCTATTAATAACCCTCAAATACAAATCTTATTTAAGAGAAAGAGTAACCAAACCGCTTTATTTTAATTATATTTGTAGTCTGGTGGGTGCACAACAAATTGCTCGTCTTTCTCAGAAACTTTGAATTTTGAAAACATTGTACCAGAAAGGTCATCTCCTTGCTTAGGGATTGTATACAATCATCCCCATAAACAGGACAGAAATTTAATTTCAACGATCAATCTAAACACCTTAAGCAGAAACAAATATGCAATCGCTACTTCTCATATTTCAGGAAACAAGGCAAAGTCATACCAACGACCGATCGCTTCTTCTCTTATTTCTGTGCTAAGCTTTACGTTCCTGTAGATGTTGAAGTATAAGGTCCCTACAGAATGCTGTACATCGTCAAACAGCTACCTCTCCCGTGGTTCGGGTCACCACTAACGTCATTATTGCAAAACCTGAAAACTCTTACGTCACGTTTTGGTACGAGAAGGATGGAAGTGCCTGGAATCGCCGTCCACTTCCTTTCCATCCCCCCCAACCAAATGATGCCTTAACTCCCGTACGCGGCGCCTTGAAGAAGACGCTTGTGTTAATGATAAGACTCGATCCGTATTAGTAACCCAGGACCCTGGGGGCCAGTGTCAGCAGCGGCTCCATCGTGCTGGGAGCAAACTTCCTCGCAAAGAGGAAACACGTCGATGAGGGCCGCCCATTGTAGCTGCACTTGTGACGACCCTCGACAATCCTCCTCAGGAAATCCTCTGTGATGTCGGCCCTCCCGAATGTGGCCGGATGGGGTCCACCTCGGGACCAGTCGACCCACGTAATGCTTCGGTTGGCAAGCAGCGACCCTGCCCGGATCGACAGCATCGTGGGGAAGTAGTGCTCGTCGACATAGCACGCTGGCCGGCAGAACTTCTCGAACTTGGGGTAGTAGACGGCGTCCTCAACGATGCTCACGGCGAGTCGCCGGTTGACCTCGAACCACTGTGACCCCTTCCGCCACTGAGAGAGGTTCACCTCCGGGCCCATGCTGGGGTTGTAGCGGCCCCGACCATATGGCCCCCGGTCATCGAATGCGCCCACGAAGCTGTGCTGGGACCGTGCTATGTAGCTGTAGACGAGGCTGAAGTTGTAGAGAGGGATGCAGGACTCGGACAGCAGGACGAACCACTCGTTGGACACGTCCAGCAGCGCGTTTGCAAGGAGCCGTCTTTCAGCATCGCACATGCTCATCCTCCCCCACTCTGCTACCTGCACGAGGAAAGAGAAGAGGATGAATTGTGAATCGGTTGCATATGGATGTTCGAATCAAAACTATTAGACCACAAGATGAATATGCTGGAAGCAATAAACCTTGTTCAATCGGTTCAAATGATAAAACTCATACACCGGGTTCAGAAAGTGCGGAAACAAGGTAAAACCAAGGGATGACTAAGATCTAAAGGGTATCTATAGACCCCATTGATTTCTGGAATCTGCATTTGGTTTCGCAATGAGAGCTTTGAGAGGAGCAAGAATCAGGAAAACACAACGAGAATCTGGACAAAGACAGTAAAAACTCCTGATGCATTTCATGCTCCAACCACATTAACTACAACTCAAGTGCCTCCTAACTGCAGCAATAAATCACTTTTTTGAGTCTACCTACCCATCAAAAACAAGAAATCCTGAAGGGGAAAAACCAGTACAAAAGTTTGGTCTCGCTAGTGTCTAGGATTCGGTCAGACCCACCAAAGGCCCCACAGGATTCACTCAAATGAATAAGAAAATGCAGCACAAGCAGGCCAGTGGGATCAATGTGCGCATCTTATCCCACAAATAGTAATATGAAAGAATATCCTTTTCACATTAAAGCAATAAAAAAATGGAGCATGCCAAACAAGTTCTGTATTATGTCACACGTGTTGCATTTGCAATAACAACAGTGCAAATTCAACTACAATAAGTTGAACCAAGAACATATGAGAATGAAAGATACTGCACTACAGTAACATTTTCTTAACTCTGTGACCAAGCAGTTACTGTGTCCCATACGAACTTAACCGTGCTATACGTATCACTCTTTTCTGTCTTTACAGTACTTTGATCCTATGAAAAGTTTTGTGTTTGAGGAATTCTCCATCCCAACTGTTGCCCTCCGAAAACCGTAACGAGAATCAACTTCATACAGAAAGCCACACAAAACAGCTTGATACAAAACAGTCTGAGATCAACACGAACTACTGCTCAACTTAACCGAGTCTTCGAGGATTCACGTAATGTTCTCATCTTAACCTACTGAGATACAAGTCAGTATTAAAGGCAAACCTTGCTACTAACACTTTTCTTACCAAGCATTTACCCACCAAAGGACAAGCATATTGCTGTCAGAGCAGCAACACTGTCAGGAACAGAGTCTCAACATGGATTATGTATGCACCCATGAGGTATCATGTCATGCTCATAAACAAGGATAAAATTCTTGAACATGAAAGAGGTGAACAATGAAATGGAAATGGACAACACCTGACTTGGGATATGTCTCTTGTAGAACACGGAAGAAGGGCGGAAATGGGCATGAAAAGATGGTGAGGAATGAACATAGATCGAGTACTGCTGCTCATGGCCCCTCAGGAACCTCTCCCAGAGAGGAGCCAGAGGCATCGGCCCCTTGGCCAAGAACATAAATGCAATCTTCGGGACTCTCTTGAAGGGATACTTCTTTATTCGAGGAACCATCGTAGCCCTCCAGAAAAGCTCTTGATCACTCATTGTATGGAGCAGATGCGATGGGGGCCTGATCCAATTGTCCAAACTGTTTGGCTCCACATAGCAAGGCTCTAAGCTGGATTTAACAGCCGCAACAGGGCTCTGGACCCCGAAATGCCGGATCATGTATATACTGACAGCTGAAAATGTGATGCACACTATGAGAAATAGCACAAACAGATGAAGAACCCGAGAAGGGAGAGACCTCGCAGGTGGGTTTGTTCTCGATGAAACTAGAGGGCCCTTCTCTTCTTCCTCTAGCGGCATATTTATAAATGAAAAGTATCAAACTCAACTCTTGAACGGCCCCCAAAGTCAGGTCCAGAAAGAAACCTTTTTCCAGAATTCTAATCCTGTCTATGATTAAAAATCTATCTTCCACGTACAGCCGAACCCTGTCAAAGTTGCAACTTTTAGTATGGACAATGAGGATTGACCCAAACCCTTTTGTAATAGCACCTGAACAGTACTGAAAAAACAAACAAATCTCTGCCAAAGCAAAATCAGATCCAGAATTCAAACCAAAAAAAAAAAAAAAAGATCCAGAAACTGCCCTTCCCCAAATCCGTGCAATTCCACACGGTCACCAACTCTTCCACAAACAGCAAAACGTAGCTCTCACATCATTTAGCATACAGAACGAGAAGAATCAAAATCGAAGCATGTCATTCGATGACTATCAGAAAAACCGAGATCTCCATATGCAACTACACAGCCCGAAATCCGTAGAATTGCCACCTCACAAATAACTTCTGCAAGCAGAGGTTTTATAACCCCCAATGATGAAGAGAACAGAGGGGACAGATCACTCATCTGATTCTATTATTTTTTTTTTCCCAGAGAAGATCGTAACCGGCAGCAGACTCCCAGGAATGGGAGTCCACGCGGACTGAGACGCCGACTGACGTTCGTGGAGATTGAGGAGGAATCCAATGATTGGACTTTTTCAGAGATATTTGTAGTGGGTATCAATTGATGATCTCCACTGACATGCAGATCGTGGGGGTGAGACAATGAAGAGAACCGGGAGGAAAGAGCTTGCCTCCTGTCGGGTAGAACCCAAAAGGATATCCTCTGCTCTGCCCGCCCTGCTCTCTTTCCCTGAGCTGCTGCTGAGGTTTGGAGTCCGGTCAATCTGCTGAGGTTTCGGTTACAGTTCATCAAAAAAGAAATTTATTTAGACTTTTGAAGATTCGGGTAGGGAAGAAACTGCCTTCGTCATCACGGCGGTCTCATTTAACCCACGCCAAACCATTAAAAATATCACTTTCCTCTGTAACGGAAAAATTGCACCAATCGCACAAAGAGGAAAAATTTCTAATTGGCGCCAAATTTTTTTTTTTTTTTTTTTGCTTAAGTAGTACAAGAAATTTTGTATTGGGTCTCAATTGATGATTTCCACTCACACGCAGATGGCGGGGGTGAGACAATGAAGAGAGCCGGGAGAAAAGAGCTTGCCTCCTGTCTGGCAGGTAGAACCCAAGAGGTAGCCTCTGCTCTGCTCTCTTTCCCTGAGCTGTTGCTGCTGAGGTTTGGAGTCTGGTCAATCTGTGCTCTGTTCTGATTATATTTAGGTTTCAGTTCATCAAAAAAGAAAATTTATTTACACTTTTGAAGATTCGGGTTGAGAAGGAACTGCCTTCCTCATCACGGCAGTCGCATTTATCACATGCCAAATCATTAAGAAATATCACTTTCCTCCATAACATTATGGGAAAATTGCACCAATGTTACAAAAAATTTTGAAAAGGTTTCTGAAAAGAAATTTTTGTGTCTAACTAGTATAAGAAATTTTAAAATTGTTCTCTCGTGATACATCTCGTTAAATTTCGTGTAACGCCGTTAACTTTTACTGATATAACAGTTGATGTAGACGTTACATGTGTTTATTTGCTAATGTGGCCCAATATTTTTCATTAAAACAGCATATAAAATTTTTTTAAAATATATAATATATATATAATATGAAAAAATTCAAAAAAGTTTTAAAAAAATTCTAAAATTTTAGAAAAAAATTTAAAAATTAAAAAATGTATACAAAAAATTTTAACCAAGAGTACTATGCAAAAAATTATGAAAAATTTGTAAAAGAAAGTTTTTCTCCCAAAACCTTGAAATAACAAGATCTTTAACAAGTAATTTATTTATTTATTTTAATTATTTATCAAATTTTATAATAAAATTTAAATTTTCAAAAGTTTTTAAAGACTTTTCCATAAACTTTTATATATTTTTCTAAATTTTTGAAATATTTTGTCCATTTCTAAAATTCTTTCTATTTTCTATTTTCTATTTTCTATTTTTTGAATTTTAAATTTTTATCAACTATTTTTATATACTATTTCACTGAAAAATATTAAATGGTTCGCCACATCCGCACATAAGCACGTGTGGCATCCGCATTAGCTGTCACGTCAACAAAAATTAACAACGTAAAATGAAAATTAATAGAATGTACTATGATGGAATAGTTTTGAAACTTTTTATACTAATTAGGAACAAAATTTTCTTTTTATATCAATTAAGAAATTTTCCAAAACTTTTTATACTAATAGTGCAATATCCATAATATTTCTCAAAACTTTTACTCTCAATCTAATTTACATCCAATATCGTCCTCTATATTTAAAAAATCCCCGCAAAATGGTCACTTACTATCACTTTCGTCCCTAATATCTCATAGGATCATTATCTTCGTCCTCGATACATCGAACGGGACGGTAAAATATCTTTTTTCCTAAAGTAAGGCTCTCGAGTTCCAACTTAAATAAGCGTGCTGATCTGGCTAGAACCTAAGTTAGTAGAGCTCGTTAGTCTTTTAGATACCATATGGTATATACCGAAAATATTGATATGTTCTTTAAACGTTGACGATGAAAATGATCATAAAATATTAAATTATTATATTTTTTAATATTAAAGATGAGATTGATGGTAAAATTAAATTGAAAATAAAAATAATGATTATAAAACAAAAGGAACGAAAATGATAATTTAGTCTTAGACGGGCTTCTTCTACCAAGAACACCGGCATCCAAGTTCTAATGGTGGATTCGAATGCCAAGGTAATCGGGATCTTGGATTTGAATCTTTTTGCTGATTCTTTTCATTTTGTACCGCAAAAAGATCTGTAGGGAATTTCGAATGTTTCCGATAAGACATATATTAAAAGATAACTGTGACGGTTGATTTTTTAAGAGATTTGTTAGGGTCAGTGTCGATGTTGTCCAAGACATACTGTATTTTGATACTCCTATGCATGGCTGTGTAATCAGCGATCTTTTAGGTGTTACCAATTGAGGTTGGGTTAAGTACCGAACGTTAACTAACGTTGGTCATGCCTTTAAACCAAGGATGAATTTTTAGGAGGCCTACCGCTACCCAGAAGACTACTATTTGCATGCCAAATTCCACTGTATCTAACAGTGAGGACGCGACAGTGGATTGATTAGATAAGATAAAGACATCTCTTCTCCACAGAAAAAGTCTCGGGTTTGGACTCCTCAAAACCCTGTGAGGATTTTACCTTATTCAAACTGGATTAGTTAGGGCCGATTGTATTTCTGAATACTAGTGGTACATATCAAGATAAAAGTAAAGAGAAACGTAAAGGGACGTGATTTAGTTGTGCGCATCCCAGATCCGAGGACAAGAGGTCATGAATTCAATTTTTGTCACTGGAATTCTCGGTATCCCTTATTTCCTCTTTTTTATATCTCCTTCGGGGCCATGTACCTCTTTTGAACACTAGAAAAGAATAAAGAGAAATAAAGAGAACGAGTTTTTCAAAAAATTAAAAAGAAAAAAAGAATTTAATGTAGTAATATTTCATTAATCTGAGAATAATGATTTTTAATTTTTAATTTTTTTTTAAAGTCAGATTCTTGTTCATGTAGCTCTTCTTTTTTTTTTTTAATTTTTCCGCGCATCTTTTAAGCCATAAATTTTGGCTGTAACCGAAGAAATAAATTAAGAAGAAACACCGTGTCCGTTAGAGCAAAGCAATTACTTAATGACATGATGGAAGCCGGCGTCATAGTATTAAATCCTTGACTTATACCAAGGGGGTTGGGTCGAGTGGTAAGCAGCTCGGTGCCGCTTAAGGAGGTCTCAGGTTCGAGACCTCACGTACGCAGACACCCCCCTTGGGAGCCTCACCCGCCATTGCCAGGCGTGCGACCCGGGGCGACCAACGGATTAGTCAAGTATGGTTGGCTGAAAGATGCCGTCTCACCGCTGGTGGGGCCTGCTTGGATACCGTGGCTCGCGACCAGAAAAAAAAATCCTCTACTTATAAAATTCCATTGTTTTTTTATTTGATCTAAGAAAATTCACGTTCCCATCATCGAATAATTAAGTAAATTGATTATTAATTATTAAATTCTTTTTTTAATTTAAATAATTGATTATGAGAGGTTAAATTAAATTACCGAACGATTCGGTGGTTGGAGTGTCGAAGTTTCATTTGATCTAATGATAACTAATACTTTGCACTAAATTTTAAATGAAATTATGTTAGAATAACGTGGTGCGAAAAAGTAATATATTAGTGGCCATTTGTTTTTCTAAAAATGAGCAGCGAAATCGGTATAAAAATCACCCATTACGCTTGAATTTATTTATTATCTAAAAAATAGATTCTGACTCCCTCGTATGATAGAATTCATTTTCCCCATATACTAGAATCTAATTCCTCTCCTAAAACTAGGGAATCAACTCTGAAATAAAAAAGCAAATGCCTCCTAAAAAATCTCAACTACTCAGAAACTTTCAACAGATACATAAAAAAAAAAACATAACAAATATTGATTATTAAGAACCTTTTACCAGCATAAATTCGAAGATTTTTTCTTCTATAGTCGATCGTCAGTTTTGAAAAAGAAAAGAACAGACAGCTTCAACAACCACAAGGGACGTGCCTGCAAAGAAGGAGAGAAAAAGTTTAACTTACAATTGATAAATTCTTCGATAAATTAATAATTTTTCATCAGATAATTTTCTTATATTTTTTCAATTTGCCTGAATTGTATTCAATAAATTATTCAGACTATTTTTTTATTTCAAATGTCTAATATTTAATCAAAAAAATAACGGGATTCAAACAGAAATTGAAAACTGTCATTTCGTTTCCGATTCCGATTCTGTAGTACAAACCAAACAATCCCTTGGTGTAATCAACAATATCTATGAGAACTACTAATGAGATAAGCATTCGTTTATTTATTTATAGGCAAACTCGACAGCATGCGGAGGGTAGCTGTAGCTATCGATACTGTTACATCATTGTCACATAAACGTAGAAGAGGAAAAACATCGAACACGATGTCAACCATAGTGCAACCCCTACATTTGGGTGTGCAATATCCGAACCCGTATGATCATGGGTCTAGGAGAGGTTGCCATGCCAGTTGCCCTAGACTAGAAATGGCAACCCGTACCAGTATGGTCTTATCAAATCAGTGTCGGAAAGACCTGATAAGTTTAATGGGCCGGATTGGGTCAGCACGGCCTAATAAGTCTAACAAGTCAGGCTCGTATGGTCCGACAAGTTCGAGCTTGATATGACACGTCTAGGGTGGTATGTGCCATTATCATTGGACTGCCCTGCAGGATCCAAGATATGGCACAAAATGATTTTCACTTAAAATCAACACAACTTGCCTTCATCAGATTGTCCGACACGATCCATTAGCACGACAAGGCACTTTCACACTAACCACTTTTTTCTTCCTAGAATCTTTTTATTTTTTAAAAAATTTTGTTTTCTATTTCATGAGAATTCCATATAACTATGAATCCTTTAATAAAAAAAAAAAGAAAAAAAAATGAGCAAAGGACGAGGGAGCCATCCCCAAGTGAAAGTTGGATGACTAGAAGATGTGTCATGCACAGCTTGTGCACAGGCAATAGTTCAATCACGAAGCAATTGCACTTCACGTATATACATCCAATCAGAGGCACGTAGTCATTCTCAATGTTCGAATTCCCGAGCCGATCAAACACCAAATGCTCTCGACTCGAATGGAGAGATCCAGATTTTGCTTCGAGGGCATTCGCTTAAACGTTGCGAACGTTCTGTTCTTGATGGTGTTAATCAGTTCAGTAATTTCTCGAGCCAAATTGTCGAGCGATGAAGGGAGAGCGGATGATCATCTAAGTAGACGTGCCGTAAAGAGCATCCAGGCATGTAGCATTCCCTTTTCCGTATTGTCTTTTCGAATGTCTTGTTTGAATGGATGATGATGGGTCTTTCAGATGGACCACCGGTCCTCGGATCTTGCCATGGGTCTTTGAATGCCTGTAAACAGGTTTGGACGAGGGTTTGGATCCCCGATCGACTCTCAGAAGAATTTCAATACTCGAGCTCTTTGTGAGTTGAGGGTTATTTATAGATTCATACCTCGTCGAAATGCCGAGGAGGTGAAACTCATTCATGGTATGAACGTCGATTCATGCAAGGAGATCTTAGGAGTGGATGACATGATTGGAGTCGGGAGATGCCTAGTTTGTCTAATTTGACATGGCATGGTAATTCGAGGTAATAGTCAGTTGGGCAGATATCGGTCGGTTGGTGACCTCTGTCCATGTCAAATGACATGTTAGGATCGGTCTCCCTTCGAATCAGCTCCCATGTCCTCTTTTTCTCGTATCAGATCGAACATTAGCATTCCTATGGTTCTGTCCTATCGAACATTATTCGTATTTACATCTTGCAGAGTGAAGATGGAGATATTATCGACTGTATCAGTATCTACGAGCAGCCGGCTTTCGATCACCCGGGTCTCAGGAACCACACCATTCAGGTGTTCCTCTATGATAGTACTTCAATAGAAACTTATTGGAACCTTCCAGTGGGTAATTAACGACATCTCTGTCGATCAGATGGCACCAAGTGAAGTCCCGTCGTTCGAGACCGCGTCAGAATCGTCAAGGTCGCCGACGATATCCCAGCCATGGCAGCGAAGTGGAAGCTGCCCGAGAGGCACAGTACCGGTCCTAAGAAGCAAGAGAAGCGACGGCCCCGGGACGGGTCCAATCCGGAAGAAGAATATAGTGAGCAGTTCCCTACAATCCACGCCAGCTGATGGCGACGACAAGGTTCCCAACCTCCAACAGATCAACCGCTCTGTATGGTTTCTTCTGCCAACTATTTCACTTCCAAAGTTCGACCGAAAACTGAGGAGCCGGTCTTCATGCAATGGCATAAAACTCTAACTACTCATTTTTTCGTGGGAAAGTAACACCTTTTTTTTCGTGCACAAACGACACAGGTAAAACCGGAAGATAATAAAATAAAGAAGAAATAAAAGAATATGTGTGTCACACAGAAGAAAACAACTTTTTTTATAAGATGGGACGTTTCTAACTTTTAATATTATTGTCACTTTCATAATAAAATCCTTTTTTTTTTGCATTTTATCCTCAATCGTAAATATTTTTGTCACTTTAACCTACCACTATATTTTTTATCCATCCAAAAATGTATTTTAATATAAAAATTAAAAAAAATAGTGGAAAAAGGCAAATGAGAGAGGAGGAGAGCGATGAGACGGTCAACCATGACACCCGCAGGAGGAGAAGGTATACTGGGACTCGATGTTATCATATGATAATATTACGTAATGATACAAATTAATTAGATATAGTTATTTTTATAATTCTCTTAATAAATCTAAAAAAAAAAACTCTAAAAATACCACCATGTAAGTCATAACACCGAGTGATAGTATACTTTCTCCCTTGGGAGGGTAGTGACTGCCGGCGTAGCCTCACCCCTTCCAAGTCGGTGGTGATCGAGGTTAAAAAAAAAATGTAACAGTCGAACTAAAATGGCATAAACAAGAACATTTTAGAATGAAAATAATATAAATTAAAATTTAGAATGAAAATAATAAAAGTAGAAAAAATTGTGGAAGGTCATTTTTTCCTAATTTGGTGGCATTATAAGATACTTTCAATGAATTTTCAATTTTCCAGTGCCCGATTCCTTTGTATTATTGCTCTAGTTTCTCAATGGCTATTGACTTCGAGGTTTTTCTTTTTGCCATGTGAATCACATGTACTATTAGATGGCAATATTGTTCACAGCCGGCTACAACTACAACGGAGCCAAAGGTGATATCAGAGTGTGGAACCCTTACGTGGAATTCGACGACGAGTGGTCCACCTCTCACATCGCCCTCCAGAACGGCCCTTACTATGATTTCGAGAGCGTTGAATCCGGCTGGGCGGTTCGTACCCATTTTAAGCTGTCCTGCCCGTCGTACGACCATTCTAGTCTATTACATGTGCTCGTCGGTATTCATCGATTCATCTGACCTTTTCAGGTGAATCCGGGCCTCTACGGGGACAGGCAGACCAGGTTTTTCGTATACTGGACCGTGAGAGCTCGCTACCTCGAACATGTTCATTCTTTATATAGCACGCCTTCATGATTTGATTATCCGAACTTGATCCTACGACTTCTGCTTATAGGTGGATGCTTCGAAAACGACCGGGTGCTTCGACCTCACATGCCCCGGGTTTGTGCAGACGAACCATGAGATCGCTCTCGGGGCTGCCATTTATCCGATCTCGACTCCGGACAGCCTCCCGTATCAGATCACCATTTACATCTTCAAGGTAAGCTCTATCCATCTTCCTTTCTCCTTAGTTTCTTTTGCCTTGTCACGTGTCATGAACCCCTAAGGTGGAGCAAACTATCTGCACACTTGCTCGAGATCGATTTCACAACATCAGAAGTGCCAGTTTTGGTAGTTCTCCTTCTTGGACAACTGATGTAGGGTTAAAGTCCCTCTATCCTCCACTGGCTCTTGGATTAGGCTAAACTATTTCCCGCTGATTCAGGTTCGTGTGCAACCACTGAAAGATAAGCTAACCCACAGTCTCCATGATTGTCAATCAGAGTCGACTTCAACTCTGATAGTAACTACGAGTCCGTCATCTAGAAATGCTAGTTTTAGTATATATCCAAGATTTTTCTCTTATACAATCGATGTGAGATCATGAAATATGAAATTAACTGAATTGCTTGCATAAGAAATTCAACTGATTCGACTTTCTCAGGACTTAATCACGAGCAACCTTTGGGTCCAATACGGCGAGGGGATCGACGTGGGTTACTGGCCAGCTGAGCTCTTCACCACCCTGACCCTCACGGTGGGGACCGTACAATGGGGCGGCGAGGTCTACAGCTCGAGGGTCGGGGTCACGCCGCACACTGCGACGCAGATGGGCAGCGGCCAGTTCCCAGACTATGTCTGGGACGTGTCGGGGTGGATCAAGAGGATCAGGATCCGGGACAACTCGCTCGTCCTCAAGGTGCCCGAGTGGGCCGGCACCTACACGGACGAGTACCAGTGCTACGATGTGAGGTACGTGACTGACTACATGGAGGATCCTGAGTTCTACTACGGTGGCCCCGGGCAGAACTTCTTGTGCCCGTGAGCGAACCAGACAGCTCGAGCCGGAAGGATGATCTCTGGGTGGTCGACGATGTTATTAGCACAACATGGTGAGCTATTATGTTCATAGCCAAGTATTAGGGAGCTTTTTATAGTGACACGAGAATTCAACTGATGTGTTATTGTGATAGTTAATGAAAACAATTCTGCATTTCTTTTATTATGCTCTTACTCCTATTTAACCAAGGTTAATGATTCTCATCTGTAAATGAAAAAAAATATTTTTTATTATTATTTACATGCAAATTATTAAGGTTGCAACTACTTGAAGTTGCAACCAACTTAAGGTTAGTTTAGTTGTTCCCCACTGGACCTCAAATGGGAGATTCTAGGATCGATCCCCAAGTTGGAGGGATCGACAGGAACTTTTTCAGGGATCTCAGCCCGATCACAGATTAGTTACAAGTTGTACTTTAACTGACTCGGGATGCTGTGTGGTGCAAACAAAAAAAAAAAAACCGACTTGAAGTTGCAAATTGTGGTTAGGCTTTATCTTCATAGAAGAGAACAGTGAAAATGACAAAGCTCAGATGCAGAAGAAGAAGTTGAGGAAGATGGGAGAAGGTTTGTCTCATCTCGTCCCTCCTTTCAGACAAGGAACCAGGTTGCTATGATGCAACTTGCGCAGAAACATGGAAAACAGAATCCATTAATTTCATTTATATTAAAATTCCCTTTTTTTGGGGCCAAAAATAGTAAAATGCTCTTAAACTCTTAAAGCATCATATCTACAAACATAATCACCTAGGACCACACAAAAACAAACTAGATCAAGATCTCTTGAATCATTGACATAAAAAATACCACAAGCTGACTGCCAACAGAAGAAGAAACCGAGAACCACTGCAGCATCAGACCGAGTCATAATGTTTTCTCTCGTCCTGAATGGACCTAAATATTCGAGCCGCTGATGCGGAGGCAGAACCGGCATTATGGGGCACAGCTCTAACAACTCGTGTAGGCTGGCCGGTATCTGCAGTTGCTGGAGTCAGTGGGAAAAGCAGGAGCTCATCTTTTCCATCTTCTGTCCGTACATTTCCAGGGTCCCTCGCTCTTTTGCTGAAACTGCCACGTTCAGTTGCTCCCAACTCATTGGATGGGCATGGGTGCTGTGGTGAACCGGTTTGAGTTGGCTCCACTCTGTCATCTCGGGTTCTGCTGCTGCCAGTACTCCTCTGCAAGTTGGGAAATTTCAATGGTTGGAGACTTGCAGAAGCTGGTGCAGTCCTTGGTACTGGGACATTAATACTATTGCACAAGCTCTTAAGTTGCGATTGTTTGGGTTCTTGTCTCGGAACACGACCAGTTTGAATACCAGGGGTGGGCTCAGTCCAACGGTTCACTTGTTCAGTGGCAGAAATGGAAACAGAACCAGAACCACCATCAAAGTCACCAACGCTCATTACAGGCATGCCATAAGTCGGGAAGTAGCTATGGCCTGCATGAGGAATGCCTGGGACGAAGCCCATCCCCTGAACCGCAGGGACTCCATATGCCGGATTCCCAAAACTGCTCATCATCATAGGAGAGGAGCCATATGGCCCACAGAAGCCCGTGCTACTGAAGCTGGGCCCGGAATACGGCTTATACACGAGCCCCTCGGTTGGAGACATCATGGGTATCAGCCACTGCTGCTGCCCTGGGGCCTGGTGCTGCGGTGGGCACCATGCACCTGAACATGGAAATGTGGGAGGGCAAGGTGGAGCACCCTTGTTGGCAAAAACGGGGGTTGGCCCAACAGCATTTTCGGCAGAACACTCCATTGGTTGGTTTGGCTTTTGGGGCTTGTCAATGTGTTTCGAGTCAGGTGACGGAGATTTGTCATTGTTTTCCACTAGGAGTTTTGCTGCAGGCGAGCTTGTTGAAGATGGTTTGCTCAGAGTGGTGGAAGTGTCTTCCAGAAGAAGATGAGGGGTACTGGCGATCAATTTCTGAACCTGTGGAAAATTTCAAGAATAGATCTGAATTCTGAGTGAAAGAGAAAGAGGATGATATCCTATACAGTGAGGTATGAGAAGTTGCTGCTCACCTTTATCAGTCTATGCAACTCAAAAACTTGCCCTGCAAATGCTCTCTGTTGACTGCAAACAGTCAAAATGAGAACTTTACAAATTAATGAACATGAAGAAAAACCAATTACAGGGAATTTGGAATTTCGGAGGGGAAAAAGAACAGCACAAGGAAGAACCTTCCAACATCTTCCCAGAGAACAAGACAGTAAAAATATATCTCTGAGTAGATGAGAAAGGAAAGCTTTTGCAACAAGTCCAACAGTTTCAAGGAAGGCAACAAAGACAACAAAGTTGGCATTAACCGCAGGAAACAAATGGAAAAGTACAAACTTACTTCACAATTGCTCTCCTTGCCTTCCAAAAATGCTTCTGACCTATCATCCCCACAACTTCATCCAGAGAGATGTCCATCGCCGAGACTGAATCTAAAATAGAGGCCTCTGACACATCCTCGCTCTTCACAGTAGGACCCGAGGGAGAGTCGCTTTTGGGTTTGGAAGAATTAGCCACCTCAATTTCCCTCCAAGATTCATTATTTCCACTCTCATGAGAACAATTATCGGCTTCCTTTGGTTCTCTATCTACAGTTTTAGGCTCTGCTAAATTCTTCTCTGCTCCAGTGTTTTGGGTTTGGGTCATTGAATGATGACACAGATGATTTTGACTAAAGGGCAAGAAGCTTTCGTTGTTCTTACTGTTCTGGTTCTTCTCTTGGACTTCTTGAGAGTGTGCGAATACAGGGACAGTGTAATCATCCTCATCACCTGATTTATTTTGCTGTTCAAGGCAAGCGAGAGAAGTGTTTGTATTGGATCTGAGAGATTCAAGACCGTTGAGCTTCTTGGGAATAAAAGTCGGATTAGAAAGAGCCAGGTGGAGAGGGAAGACAAGTTTACTGTCTGCGCCATTCACCTGAAAAACCAAAAAGAAAAGTGCTTATTTGACCACAGATATCATGATATGTATTCACCGGAGGAAAGAACTTACATATCTTCAATGAACATCACGGACATGCTATAAATGTTCCACCAATATATCAAAACTTTCACCAACCATCAAAATATGCTTAATTTCTTATGAGTCATCTTTTCAGCCCAATCGACACAATTCAACAGGATCTTCCAGGCTTTGCTATGTACAGAGCAAGGTGAAGTTGGAAATGCGACCTAATCGAATACAACATCGTGATAACTAGCCTATCGATTCTTCAACATGTTGATTTACACGCCATTTTGAATGCCAACATTGTTCTTTTTGCCATGTAAAGGTCTGCCGATTCGGTATAGTCAGGTATGAAGAAACTGAGGAAACCAGACAACTGCCAAAACTGCAGCCAGTTAGAAGGTCTCACAATGTCAAGACATCCAAAGCATGTCAATTCACATGAAATCAATCAAAACCATCAAAAGCTAAACGGTGGAATCAACAGAGAAATAACGCAGCTTGCAGTGAAAGTAGATCGGCATCACAGAGTTTCAGGACTTCGTTACCTGACTAGAGGATGGTGGAGGGACTGAATTAACACTGTCCGGTCTAACAGGCAACCAACCTTGATTGAATCTCTGAGAAGGAATACTGAGCTGCTCATAAAGGGCCATCTTATTCCTAGGAGGGGCCCTCGGGCCTCCTTTCTCTGTATCATTTACATGTAACCTTGGGAACATCGGTCCCATAACCTTGTCATCAACTTTACCCCGCTTCATACTCTCTGTATTGTGTCTATAATCCAATCACTGACCAATCACCAGAAAAAATGGAAAACAAAGAAGCCTAGGATATGAATAGAATCATCGAAGTACCCATAAAACGAGGTTCAGTGATCAACATCAGCTCAAGACAAATCCCAATTAGCTAACCACTGAAAAGCACCAAAATCTATTATCTCAGAGCCTAAACCGACTCGAATGAAGCTATAGTCTTCTGCAGATTCAGGAAAAGCCAATATATTCCCCCGGGGCTAATGATCTACTCCGACAACGAATCCAACAGGCCCAGAAATTCAAAATCCGAAATAAACTAACAGGAGCTCGGAATTCAGGAGCCGAAACCCAGGTCTGCTTAAGAGCCTTCCAGTGCCTCGACAGAACAGAGGTTGCCCTTCTGCAAAAAGTCGATTTTGAAACTGCTATGGGGGGAAAGATTGGAACTTTTCGAGGTGGGGAAGTGGGGATGGGACGGAATCAATCGATCAAGAACAAGAACGGTGTAAAATTAGGGATTTTTGTTGTGCTGCTGGGGAGATGATGATGATCTTCTTAGGAAAAGAGCAAAAAGCGCAGATGGTGTGGGGCCCATTTGGATAGAACTAGAAGGCTGATCTGCTTGTGGTAGCGGCCTTTTCGACCTCAGATTTTCCTCCCTTCTCCTTTCCAAAATTTAATAAAACAACATAAATTGTTTGCCACAGATTTGTTTTGCCTTTCTTAAGCTTCTCTCTCTCCCCCCGTTTCAGGCAGCAGGCGCTTCCTTCTCCGTTTCCATCTTCTTCTTCTGAAGCTTCCTTCCTCTTCCTTCTCCATTTGTCTAATCCTAAAAGCCATCCTTGCGTTGCGGGCGGGCTAATCTCTCTCACACACCAAATTAGAAACGTTTCATCACCAAAATAGTGGTGCAGTGATTTCCATGCCAGCCTTATACAATTTGTTGTTAATTTATTTAGCCAAAAAAAAACTAATTTTATTAATTCAATATCTCACGTTCCAATTCATCTTATGCATTCGTGTAAAAACATATATTGGAGATGTGTTGTTTTGGTTTTGTTAACTATACAAGTTTTTGTTAGCCATATTAGATTTCATGTGGTGTTAAGTTAACAGAGCTATTATTTGTATAGATTGTTCAGTGCATTCAACATGCTCATAATCGAACACCACAGTGCGAATATTGAGTGGCAGGCATGGTAAGATTATCGTTGTTGTTACCTACATCTTACTTTCGAAAATTAGAAATGTTTCGCTTGTGCTTTGTTGAAATTGTTCAATTATCGGATCCAAGTTTTGTAAATAAAAAAATTTATAATTCAAATATATTTTTCCTTAATGAGCCAACTTTACTGGTACGTAGATTATTCAGGTCTCACTAGACTTTTGAATATTAACTAATGAAAAAAATGTTGGCTTCATTAAATATCTATCGATTTTTTTTGTCTGAACCACTAGTATGTAGAAATCCAACGAGTCTTGACTAATAGATCTAGTTTGAGCCGAGAGGGCCCACTATGGTGGTGAAACTCTCCCAATATGAATTATCTTCATCCACAAAATTCGAACATGATACCTTCTCAACCGATCCATTTGGTTCTCATATATCGGTATTAATGTCACAGATTGTGTGGCAATTGGCTTATCAGCACTGACATTTAAGCACACTACTTATATATACAAAGAAAAAGGCATTTAAGCACAATGGGCTCGCCGGTCCGCCACTTTACAGACATAATCGTAATGGGCTCAGGCCCAATTCCATCCGGCCCGATCGATTATGTGACGTCAGAATCAAGCAAGACCACTCCACGCACCCATAGATGGACCCGTGGTGCCACGCGCTGCCGCTAATTGGACGCCGATGGCTTATTTTCCCTGGTGTCGCCGCTAAAGCTCTGCCTTTAACCGCCGCGTGTCCATTTCCAGTTCTAAAAGCTGAATATACACACACAGACACAGAAGCCCCGGAGGAAGCCCTTCTATCAGTTGCCGAGCGTCCTCCTCCTCTTCTTCTTCCATAATATTCAAAGGTCAAATTTTTCCACCTGCTCCATAATTCCCAAAAATTTATGTTGCATCACCTTCAACGCTTTGCTCAATCATGTTCGGTCACAAAGGGTCTTCCATGTTGCAGGTTTCGGGCTGAAGCCGCTTCTGCTGTTCTTGCGCTGTTGGAGGTGAAATCATTTCGATTAAAATGTTTAAGCGGGTTTTCACGAAGAGCAGTAAGCAGGAGCCGAGTGCAATCACGACTATAGACAAATTGAACGAGGTATGGCTCTGAATTTCCGACCATACGCATGCATGAACATGTAGCTGATCGTTTTGTTCTTCAAAAGAGTCGCTTTTCCGACCATACGCATGCCTGTATAGTGACGTGAGGAGAGCTTTGTGACTGTTCTCGATTGAATTTGGGCATGGAGATCTTTATCAACAGCTATTAGGATGCAGGACATCGGTTGTGTAATAGAATAGGAGTTTCGATAGATGAAGCAACTCATGACATCAATTCTACGAGAAGTTATTGATCATTTGCAAATGTTCTATTTCCTAATTAATTTGCATAGTATAACTTATCCATTTACGGACAGCTATCAAGAAGAATAGAGGTTGTGCTATTGCTATGTCATTTTGTCTCCAAATGCATGATTGGTTCACGAAGATATGCTATGCAGTGTATATGGGAAGTTAGTCGGGAACTGGAAGTTGAAGCCTTGTCCAGTGTTGAGAACTGTGAATCGGGATGTTGTGTTTTAGGAGCTGCTCCCTCACATGATTTCTTACAAGTTCGAATCACAACCAATTGCATCATCGTACTAATTTGGATTCTAAAATTTGTCTCTTGGTTTTCTCTAGACGCTCGAAATGCTAGAGAAAAAGGAAAACTTCCTTGTCAAAAAGGTATCGCTGGAGGTGGAAAAGGCCAAGGAATACACCAAGGCAAGGAAAAAGAATGGTATGTCCAAAATGCTGGAATGTAATCATTGTTCTCACTCTCTGTAGTTACTAAACGAGGAGTTTCTAAGCCTTGCTTGTATTGAGTTAAACCCATTGCCTCTGTTGTAGCGGCCTTGCAATGTTTAAAGAAGAAGAAACTGTATGAGAAGCAAATCGAACAGCTTGGAACATTCCAGCTACGTATTCATGACCAGGTGGATACTTTTGTGTTCTACCATCTATGATTTTTCGAGTATATGTGCTTGAAATTTGAAAATTTAAAAATTCATATCTTTTTATCTGCTGTCATGTTAGATGATAATGTTAGAAGGTGCTAAAGCTACGACTGAAACTGTGGATGCATTGAGGACTGGTGCATCTACTATGAAGGCCATGCACAAGGCAACGTACGTCGCATTTACCGATGCACTTATATTCTGATATTGCACTGATATTGCATCAAAGATACTGTCATCATTAATTCTAGTGTTTACGAGCAATGCATTGAAATACCTTTTCTCCTTCTATATTTTCACAAAATTTAGACAATTTTTCACGCTTTCATCTGGGAAAAACATGTCTAATGCAATGAGACCATTCTGTAAGTAATCTTGTAAGTGCACTCTCAAGGAATCCTAGCATGGGTATTCTTTTTCATTAGTTATATGTGGATGGGCCATAAAAACCAAAATTTGCATTTCCGATGTCCATATCATAAGACGGTTCTTGTTGGCAGGAATATTGATGACCTGGACCGAACAATGGATGAGGTCAATGAACAGACAGAAAACATGAAACAGATTCAGGATGCTCTGTCAGCTCCTATCGGTGCAGCAGCTGATTTTGATGAAGTAAGGACTTTGGTGATTGCAATAACTTGTTTCTAGTCGACTTGTTCTCATTGTGCCTCTGGTGAAACTTAAGTAAAATTTCATCTTCAAGGATGACCTGGAAGCAGAGCTTGAAGAGCTCGAAGAGGCTGACTTGGAGGCGAAGCCTCTCGAACCCACAACAGCTGCCCCTGCAGCTCCAACCCGTGTCCCTGTAGAAAGGCAGACACCTCGTCCAGCCCAAGCTGCAAACGCACCTGAGGAAGAAGAGCTGGCTGCGTTGCAAGCAGAGATGGCTCTTTAAACAGGTCAGTACTCCTATCTTACTGACAGTTATACTGAATGCGAGTCAAATTCTAGGAGATGTTTTGGAACAGAACATCAGTCCCACGGTCCTTTATGAATGATTCATATGATTCATCTCCCGTGGAAGCATTCCAGTTCACTAATTGCCAGTTACAATAGTTTTGATCATCTGGTGTTGCTGGGTTTGCAGTCACTGATGCCGAGATCGAGTATGTACATGTGTCGCTATGCATTTACCTTAGAGTTAGCTGGTTTCTTAGCCACTTTGGAGAGATTTTAGACCTGCTCTAGATAAATTACCGAAATAATCATCCGTGCTATCAGCCATACAGCCACTGTCATATGAGTTCTGTAGTGATCGACGACTATGATGGATCGATCTAAAGGACTCTCTTCCGAGCCACTGTCAGAGGCAGGATCTCTTGCAGTATTAACTATTAACCCTCCTCTTCCACCTGACTCTCTTGTAGCTGTTGTATGACTCTCTATCTGCATACTGTAATAATCTGTTGCCACTTTGAAGTCTCTTAGTAATGAGATTGTGACTTGTTTTATGTAATAAAATGGTAACTGTAGTTTACAGCTATGTTAATTTGCTGTTCTTTATGAATCAAAGGTGGATAATGTCATGAATGTACCATTCAACTGGATGATCACTTGCGTGTTCCACCGTAATCCTTAATTTTCGACAAGGTCCAGTGGGTGGTGCAAGTAACAGGCTTGGTACATGTCGAGATCTAAACAGTAATTTATATAACGAACTTATACTGAATATTTACTCCTCGGTACCGGCTCCTCTCTTGGACGCCAACTGGTTAATCCTTCAACGGCCTGGGAGTGAACGTCGCGGGCCGATCAGATCCAATACAACCTGACAACCAACAATGGAAGCCAAGCCAAGATGAAGGTCCATTCCAGCCGTCCAACGATCAAGAGAGCACGGATGGACGATGAAGAGAGGGCTAAAATGGTCATTACCTATTGTCAACCGCTGATTGGCCGACGTGTGGCCGTGTACCATTAAGGTGTATGCTTGATAACAATGAAAAGACGATTCTACCCTTACTCCTAATTTATCCTTAATCAATTTTTATCAATATGATTACTCTCTGGATGTTCATGAACCTACTTTACTGCACTAAATCCAAAAAAGGGTGACCGGGAAGAGGACATGTCGACATGACACCTGTTTGCAAACATTTAAGCCATGTCTGACTTTAGAAACATGAATCTCATGAAGGCGTTATTTTGGGCCAAGACAAATCGAAGAAATTAAATCTTAAAAAACAAAATAGTTTTAGATGAGCAGCCCGTGCAGCTATGCTAGCTAGCTAGCTAGCAGTGACCCCAACACAGAAAACGACAAGCTAAGTACACATTTATTAATTTCTTTTAGAAGCGAAAGAAAAAATGGATTGCCCCTTCATTTTATTTTATTTTATCAAAAACTTTATTCTGCCTTTCCAAAATATTGAAAGGCAAAAGTATTGAAAGGAAGTTTGTCCAAGGCCTGTACGCTGTAACGCTTCAAGTGTGCATGACGCTGGCTAATTTTCTATTCAATAGAAATTACATATTCTTACCAAAAAAAAAGGGAAGTTTGTAATGGTACCTATCGATCTTTTTTGTAGCTAAATAAACGTATTTTATTTTCCTAAAAGAAAAATAAAAATAAAAGGTAAACTCTAGAATAATTTTCCATGTTATTATAAGGCACATTATACATATATATATATATATGTCAGAATAAAGACAGTTGGTCTCACTTTGAAATTTTAAAAATACCTGGTAAATAAATCAATAACAATAATAATGTGTGAAAAGGAAATCACTTTAAAAAATAAACTACCACCAACTGCTCTCTAATTTTCTTTT